>VWZG01009788.1:1250366-1271153 GCA_013396735.1 Grallaria varia | reverse complement strand
CGCCGCGGGCCGCCCTCCGCCATCGCCCCGCGCCCGCGGCGGGGATCAGCGCGCTGGGCAAGCGATGGGAGCCAGCGGGGCGGGCGGGCAGCGGTGCAGGCAGGCAGGCAGGCAGCGGTACAGGCAGGCCGTGGTACAGGCAGGCAGGCAGCCCTGCCGGCACCCGGCTCCCGGCTGGCAGCCCCGCTCTCCTCCCCAGCGCCGGGCGCGCTTTTAAGGTGGAATGCCAAAAATCATCCTGCAGACGGGGCCAGCTCTTTCCTTCGAGGATTGGGCTTTCAGCAAAGAGCTTTCACCCTTCCCTCTCCCCCCTGCAGTCATCGCCAAGGTAACGTTTTCAAGCTGTTTAGTGTTTTCGTGGGAAACGAAGGGGAAGATGCTCCGGCCAAACCCTGGGGCTTGACCCTGGAAATAGGGCACAGCTTCCCAAAGCCAGTGGTACCAGTGGGAGCCTGGTGTGCCCACGCAATTAGAGACATACACAAAGAGTTAAAACAAAAAATATGAACAGTCTGATATAAAATTTTTCTGGATCAGATGCACAAGCGCAGAGCTGCAATCGCATATACATATGCTCAAAAAATAGGACATGCTCTGTATTTCAAATTCAGCTTCTTTGCAGTCCTTCATTCCAAAATTATAAAAAGATCAGAAAAAAAAATTTCTCTTATTGCAGTATGGATTATGACTTATGATAGGAAAGAACTCAAGATTTAATTTTTTGTTTTATGTCCAAATGGCTCCCGGACACAGAGACTGCCCTTTAGGGCCAGACCCTGTTTTTAAGGCAAGATTCCTAAGTCTTAAGATTTAGTGGACACAGGTTTCCTGCTTCTCACCCCTCTCTGCACAGAGCACCTCCCCATTATTTACATGACCAGCCCTGATACTGTGGGCAAAGTCATTTCTCCACATGGGCACAGAGCACATACAGGTACACAAACAGGGTGTATGCTCAAAGGTCACATAAAAATTAAATTCAATTATTAAACACAAAATGAATGACACTGCTGTAGAAACTTCAAATTAGGCCAGGATTTTTTCACATTTGTTACTTCCACACTATGCAAAGCAACTACATCATCTTTAAAGGGTGTTCTTGGTACTAGCACCTGTTCAAACACTGGCAGAAGCACTGAATTTTGATGATCACTTTAAAGAACTACTTTTAAAATGCTGCTTCTTCTCTAATGGTATGGTAACCACATTTGGAAATTCAATTTATATCATTCAGAAAAATCAGAACCCAAAATAGTATCAGCGGTATCTTGTGCACACTGCTAAAAGGGAACCCTCTCTTCCTCCTACGAGATGCTGACCAGCAAAATGCCATCAAAGCCAGATATTTTTTAACAAACAACAAGTTCAGCTGTACCAGTATTAGCTGTTTGAAGTACTGTCAGATCTAACTCTGTCAGATCTAACCAGAACCAGGTAAGCGTTTTCTTCCTCAGAACATCCCACTTACTTCATTCTCTATCAGACGGATCAATGCCTTTAACCGTTCAATGATTACAAGCAGAAACAAAGGCAATAATGACACACCCAGATTATTTTCATTGGTTCACCCACATGGCATGGTCTGGTTGGGAAAGGATTTATCAATTAGCTTTACCTATCCACTCATCTATTAATGTGACTTTTCAACACCCGCATGCAGTACTCTAAATCCAAGCTCTAATTCCATAAGGCACGATGCATTGCTGAGTTCCAAAAACAATACTTCTGACATATGTTCAGACAAGATATGTGCTAATGATGTGTAGCACATAAACTTGTGTACTAGATTATTTGAGACACATGAATGAATCCATACACTTTTAACACAGATTTTTCCACCCATGCCCACACACAAATGCTTGTGGAGCCTCTTTAAAGAACCTAAAACTTTCAGTCACCAACAATTAGGTAAAGCACAGTCTCACTAATAACCAGAGTCTAAAAAGAAGGATAAGAAGCCAAAGTTTCCACCCATCAAAAGCACAGAACGTGGCACAAAACACATTTGAATCACTATGAAAAAGTACAGACTCAAGCAAACGAATCAAACAAGCGAATTAATACTCAAACAGCTCATTTACACACTCAAATTAATTATAGGGCCATAAAAAAAAACTCCCTAGAGAGAAAGCATAATTGTTCCTGGTTCCCAGTGTTTTATGAAAGAAATACATAATGGGCACAGTGACTTAGCACATTAAAAGAAATTAACATTAAAGAGGACTTACTGCTATTTTTTGGAGAGTCGTTTTGACTGATGTCCATGTGTCCAATCTTCTATCCAGAATTAGGATAAATTTGGTGTCAGACTCATATTGACTGTGAGATAAGAAAATAGCAATAACCAGATAATATTTTGAGGAAACGTGACTCTGTTCCCCCCAAAAAACCCAAACAAACTCAAGAACACGGAATGCAGAACATATTTTGGTCTTTTCACAGTGGCTGAAACTCCCTTTGAAAATGTTTTTCCTGGCAGACTCTTTCCAGTGATGCTCAGCAATAGGACAAGGGACAATGGACACAAACTGAAACACAGGGCGGTCCATCGGAATATGAGCAGAAACTTCTTTATTCTGGGGGTGGCAGTGCACTGGGACAGGCTGCCCAGAGAGGCTGTGAAATCTCCTGCTCTGGAGATACCAAAAACCCGCCAGGAGCATTGAGTACCTCCAGATATTCCAGTGCAACCTGCTCCAGGTGAATCTGCTTTAGCTGGGAGGTTGGACTGGTTGATCTTTAAGGTCCCTTTCAACCCAAGCCCTTCCATGATCTCCACAGCTCCCTTCCCACCCCAGCCTGTCTGTGATTCCGTGATTGTGGTAGCCCAGGGTTAAGCATCACTTTGAATTGTGTGGGAGGTGGAGACAGATTACTGGAGACAGGAGGCTGCTCTTGAAACCCAAAGTGGTCCTGAGAAGGACCCTGCAGAGGCCAAAGCCAGCAGTGCCCCTGCCCAGAAGCTCCAGGGTGGCCACCAGCCTCCTCCAGCTGATGCCCAAGAGCTTCCTGACTTCCCTGCCCAGCTCTTCCCCCGGAGGGAGCTGCCTGCTTGCCCAGGTTACAGCAAGCAAGCTGTGACTCCTGGCTTGACTTGGCACAAGGCAACAAAGGTGACGCCCAGCCAGGGCAGGGCGATGCCAGCCTGGCACAGGGATGGGGGGGCTGGTTCTGAAACAGCCTGGCGTGGCTTCCCCGGCACCTCCTGCGCTCCTGCCGGGGAGGCAGCAATTGCTCCGAGGCACTTTCCAACACACTCTGGTTTAACTGGCAAGCACAGGTTTCCTGATATCCCTTTTGATGGCAAGCACAGGTTTCCTGACATCCCTTTTGACACCCAAATCCTTGGAGTTGCTTTGAAATGCCCAGCCTTACCAAGTGAGCCCGTCACACCGGGGGTACCCAGTCTGGTAGGGGACCCAAGGCCCCGCTGGGCTCCTGTCTGTAATTCAGATATTCCTTTCCCAAGTCAGCTGGGAGCAGCTCATCCAGGCTCCAGCTGTGACAGTACACACTCCCAGGCAGCCTGAGTTACAAACTGGAATCATGTTTGCACACAGGTAAGGGTACGCCAGTTTGTAACCAAGCCCTCCAGTGTGAGTGTATTTACAGGATACTTGGGTAATATTTACAATATTTATTTTGCGGATGCTGAAACAGGATAGCCTTGTCCCATGCCACCCTATCCGGGCCATCTCAGTGCTGGGGAGAGGTTCCCAGTACACGTGCTGTCTCCCCAGAGGTGGGTCATGTATCTGCACTGGGCACAGCCCTGTGCAAGCAGCCTCCTGCAAGCACCGTCTTCCCTAATTCCTGTGTTTGGCAAGGGAAAACACACGGTGGATTACTCAGAAGTATCACATGGCAGACAATACTTGGCAACTTCACTACAGAAAACAAAAAAGACACTTGAAGCCAGTGCAGGAGCTTTCATTCAGTACATATCCTCCTGCTCTTGGTCTGTGACAGCCACAACTCTGACAAATATATTTAAAAGGAATTAGTGGTTGTGCTTAGAGGGATAAATAATGAAATTCCCTTTGGCTCATAATAACAGTTGACTGACGATATGTAGAAGCACCTAAGACCCAAGCTGTCCTACAAATATATCTTATGGATTTGTAACATCACACTCAGAGTGCAAAGGTTTCATGTGAATTTATTCAGTGCCTTTGAGGTGTAGCATGAAACAGCAATGAAAATGAGTATCAAATTTTAAACATGGGTCATGCACAGAACTTCTGCATGTAATAAAGTCTGGGGTTATACATTGTGAGCATGACTGTTCAGCCAAAATCTTTATTAGCTAAACTAGTACTGGCAGCATGAGATGATTCTGCAGGTTTCTGTTGGTTCTGTTCACCTCCACCACAAGCTAAATGACCCAGGTGAGTGTGAGAGTGGCAAAGGAGCCTTTTGTTTGAGGCAAAAGTAAAACATTTTGGTTTTACAGAATAAACTTCCCAATTCCCCATGGTATTTCCCCGTTTAAAAATATAAATCAATAAACCCAGTGTTTACAGAGCACTGCTGTCACCAAAATAAAACCTGAAGAAAAAACTCAGAGTCCAAATAATTTAGAAGAGGCAGCCAGACTGTAGTGCACTGCCAGTTAATAGAAATATGCCAAAGCAAGCTGCTTCCTTGGGGCAAGGTTCTGTTCAGAGAGTAGCCTCTGAGCATGCTAATTTAGGTTTATCAGTCCCCTTACAGAAACAAAGAACAAAGTTGCCAGCAGTCTAGCAGCCTTGAAACCTACTGTGGGAAATTTTTAATTTTTTCTGGGGCCAGTGGAGCAAGTCTGTGACTATTTGCAACCCAGGCCTTGCAGGTTTATTAGATTTCCAGGCCAGCGATGCACCTTTTAGAGAGAATAAATCAATGCCCTCTACCGAGGCTGCAAGGGGTGTTCATTTGCATCCAGCGGCAGAAAGGTGGAGACAGATAACCAGGGCAAAGATTATTTCTCTCTGGGTGCTTCTTGTCACTTTTTTTTAAAAATTATCCTTAACTTTGTAAGTGTTGCAGGATGCACCAGACTGAAAATAAAGACCTGGGATGTTTTGCAGGAGGACTTGAAATTGGATCCCGGAATCTGCAGCTGTGAGGTTTAGCACAGGACCGAGAGACTCCTTGCCACTGGTGGGATCAGAGCACGCCATCACGACCTGCCTAATATTTAAATTTAGAGGTATTTATAGCCAACAGCACCCTTCACTGTCACTGCTCTGTGTTATCAGGCACAGCTCTAAACCACTTTGTACCTCACTTCCCAAGCTACGTGAAACATGCAGAGCTTGTTTAAATACCAAAAAGCTGGATAGTCAAAGAATAGAAAAGAACAGAGTATTTCAGTAGGAAGAGACTACAGTGATCATCCAGTCCACATGCCTGACCAATTCAGGGCGACCAAAAGTTAGAGCATGTTGTTAGGGGCATTGTACAAACCCCTAAACACTGACAGCTGGGGCACTGACCACATCTCCAGGAAGCCTGTTCCGGTGTTTGGCCATCCTCGTGGTGAAGAAAGGCTTACCAATGCTTAGCCTGAACCTTCCCTGGTGCAGCTTTGAACCATTCCCATGGGTCCTACCTATCACTGGCTCAGGGAGAAGAGCTCAGCACCCTCCTCTCCACCTGCCTTCCTCATTGGAGAGCAATGAAATTGCCCCTCAGACTCCTTCTCTTCAAACCAGTCAAGCCCAGAGCCCTCAGCTGCCTCTTGTAAGAGATGCCTTCCAGCCCTTTAACCAGCCTTGTTGCCTTCCTCTGGACATGTTCAAGGACCTTCACATCCTTCTTAAATTTGGGGCCCAGGACTGCACACAGTGCTCAAGGTGATGCCACACCAGTACTATATACACAGAGGGCTTTTTTTAGTTTTCAGTGAAAGCATTATTTTTCTTTTACTTTAGTTGTAATTAGGACAGGTTTTTTGTATTAACAATCTTACATACATCATAACTGACTTCAATTGATTTTTTTTTTCCTTTAAGCTTCTGTCTTACCTTGGAAGAAATGAATTCTTTCAGGCTAGAGAAAACACCTGTATTTGTTGTAAAGACAACTCTCTAGCAGTCTTCAATCCAAGCCTGGATAAATTGCTGCTTTATCACTCCAAGGGTCTCATTTCTGCAAATTCCAGCATCTGTCACACTTACCTGTGCCTCTCCTTCAAGCACAGCCTGAGGGCAGCCAGGGAGGTATTTTGAGTTGGATGTGCAGGGCATGGAAGGTGGGACCTACTACTTATTTTCCTTTACAGCTCTTTCACGCAAGCACTTTCTGCAGCTGCCTCCTTGCCTGTCGCACAGTTCCCAGGAATACTAAAAATTGACTTGCCTACAGGACTCACCTTCCTCCTGGCTCTGTTATTAATGCCCTCACCTTGAGGAGAGAAGAGTAGCTTTCAGCATCCACCTCCTTTATCCAACAATTATTTCCAGGAGAAAAATGCCTCATGAAATTCAGCTTCCCAGAGTACTACAAACCTGACATCCTATGGGGTTTGCTCAGGTTAGTATCAGTAGGACACTGCACAGTTTTTGCTACTGTTTGCACAGGAAAAGCACAGTGTGTGTGTTTTGAGATGCCCCTTAACACCCACAGCTATGTGGTAAGGAGACGTTGGTGCACCCACAGCTAACTCTGACACACAGGTCAAATATTTACCTATTTTAGGGACTTCCTGGGCCAAAGTCTGAGCTCTGATCCCGTGATGTGACGCTGAGGGATGTGTACATGGGGTACCAGAGCTGACACACACCTACCATCCTCACCTAGGTGATGCTTTTCCTTGCTCACCAACACCACAGCCTTTTTGGCTCAAAGGGTTAAGAAGCACATATGTTTAGATGCTCAGGTAGTGGGGCAGGCTGTTATAGTGGTAGGAGGAGCAGAGGAGGATGATTAAAGTGGTTTTACTAAAACATGCTGAACATGTTTGAATCACCAGCAAGCTCACAGCTCTCATTAGTTTCCTGATTGAGTTTGACCTATTACAGGGACAGCAAGACTGCTCATCATGCTAATGCCAGGGTGTTTACAGTCATACGGAGTAAGAAGCCCTGGAGAAACCAGGCAGACCTGGGAAGTGCAGATGCACAGACATGGGCTGCCTACACAGGATGAAGGAGAAACCCCTCTGGCAGGGTCCTGTTCCTGCTGGGACAGTGCTCTGCAGGCCAGGAGCTCACAAAACCTCAGAGTCCATCAAAAAGAGGACAGAGGAATCAGACGTTCTTTTTCTTTTTTCCACACAGAGGTGGGTAAATGCACCACACTTCTTCCAAGGCAGGTGCTGATGGAAATCCCCCATCTAGATGCTGTCAACCTGCTCTCCCTGCAGGAAGAAATTTGCCAAAACAGGCATTATTCAAGAAAATCAAGCTTTCCAGGTAACTGCATCACCAGGCTCAGCAGCAAGAAAAAGGAGGGCCATTAATCTAAGTCTGCCAAGCTGTACGAGGCACAGGCAGACTGTCAGCAGCTTAACCCTGAGACATGGGAGCTGCTGAGCCATCGCCTGTCACGGGGACCCCGAACAGTTTGGTCCTGTAATTAGTCCCTTCCTGTGGTTTAATTTCTCTTTTTCCACAGTAATGACTCTCTATTTGTACATGTCTAAATATCATTTTGCATCGGTATGGCATATTTAAGTGGTGACACATGCCAAAGCTTGTTGTTAATTAGAAACTTAATAAACTAAATAAACTAAACATTCCGGCTGACAGGTCGTAGGGATGATGTCCACTTCTTACTCTGCAGCTACTGGCACATTAAACACCACACCCAACATAAGGGCCTGCATCATTTGACTTTTGCCTCTTCCTTGCTCTGAGAGCTGAAGATGCCCCTGAACCCCACACGTGGCATTAACGCTGAGCTCCCCTGCCTGGCCCAAGCAGGACTCACACACCTGCCCATCACAGGTAAGAGCTAAAAGAGAGTCTCATACCTCGGGACCGACGTCAGGTACGTTAAGACTTTAGACACGACCTCCTCGGGCACCTCGTTGAAGCGAGTGTTGTCAGGGAGGGTGATAATCCAAGCCTTGTCCTTCCCTCGGCCACCTGGAATAAAGACAAGGATTCCTCCCTGGCCGTGCTTTCAAGGAGGGCCAGCAGCAAAGAGCAGCTCCACCAGTCACATCAGAAAATACACTGCCATTGTTAAGAGAAGCTTTTTTTAAATCACCAGAATAGCAAACCCAAAAGAAATCCTGCATCCCAGTCCAAGCACAACACACATGGGCAGGTGGTAGAAACAAAAATATTAAGATACCAGATATTTCCTTTATTTACTGAGCATACTTTACATGGCACAGCAAAAGAAGTCAGAAGTACAAGGACAAAACAACACACTGGTCTGGAACCTCTAGAAATACATTTCGGAGCAAAGCACTTGTAAATGCATTTAGTAAGAAGGAGGTAAGAATATTTTACAGTATGGCACGAGACAGAAACCTAATCTGCTCTTTCAAACTGCCTCAATGTTTTATTAACAGCATTTCTAGTGGCACTGGATACTACCTGATGGGTAATATTCCTTGTGGAGTATCATTTTGCCAAATAGTGCAGAAGTTTGTCTGGAGTATTTAATTACCATACAGACAGAGAGAGAAACCCGGGAGATGTTCTCAGTACTCACCAGACAGAAAAGCAAACTCCTTCATCAGATCATCACTGATGTCCTTTGCACAGATAGGTATTGCAGTTTCTGGAACAAGAGAAAAGCAGCAGTCAAAAAGAAAGCACAGATCTAAAAAAACCACATTTATCACCGTGTTAATCCAAAGGTGGAACTTGAACCACATACAGCTTCCCTAAATCATACAAGAAATTTTGTAACAAAGGATACATGGATCTTACAGAAAGCAAAGTTTCTAATAACTGCAACAGGGCACAGCCAAAGGTCAGCAACAAATGTATTCTAGTAAAGGTACCAAGGGAGCAGCGCCCGCAAGCTTGAGAGATCTTCCCTCGACCCTCAAAGGGTCATACCCAATGTAAACTTTTATATTTTGGAGTTACTAATTTTACTCCCCTATTTTACAAAGTCCCCCAGTGCTTCCTAGCCTTGCCAGTGCAATGGGCTGAGGTTTCTGCTGGGAACAGCAGCATCCAAGGCTGCTGCACGGGGAACAAAGTTGGGTTTTTAGACTGTTACAGTCTCTAATTTTGAACAAATAAGCTTCTGAAGTCATGTTTTCACCTAGCATGGAGCCATAGGCACTGGAGATGCTTGTTGTTTTTATGTTCACTTACTAGATTTCTTTTTAATTAAATAATGGGAGAGGCTGTTTTAATACCATATTTAGCACTGTGATCATTTCAGTGGCAGTGAAGCACATCGGAACAACATACACAACTTTACCTTTCCCTGGGAGAAGGAAACAAACACCAGACTGACTAAACACAAGAAGCTTAGTAGACATTTTTCTGGATTATGCATATATGGAATGAGAGCTAAAAATGAAACACTCTTGTTCTACAAATAAATGTTTTGAAACACAATTATACAGATTAAAGTCCTTGAGTTTTCTGATAATCAAATTCTAAACACTGATTATTTCACAGAGTTGGTCCTAGGGAATAATCTTCCGGCTGTTTTAAATCAGCTGGGCTTCAGCATACTCCAGCATAATCAATATTTATTCTATTTCCCTTTTCCCAAAAGATTTCTGGTCACTTCCACTTCATCTAAGGTTTTTTCAGGCCTTTGCTGGGCTGCATGGTGCTGCAGCACAGCAGCCCAGATGTGCAGGAGGTGGGAGGACTCCATCTCCTGCAGCCCCCACCAGACATGGGCTGCTCTCTGCCCTTCTGTGCACTTGCTGCTGGTTTTCCCTCTTGTAGATAAAAATCCCATTTTTGTTTGTTAAGGATCAAGCGTCAGCCCCACTGGCATCTACAGAAACAATCTTGATTTTAACAGGCTCTAGAATTGGTCTTGGTAAGGAAGAAGTTTGTCCTGCAAAGATACTTCAAATATTTGTCTCTCATTCAACTCCTTCACCCGACCTGAGGACAAGCAGCAGCAAGACATTTCTTCTCTATTAGTTGACTTCTTTGCCAGGTCAATAGTTTCATACCGATCAAATTCACACTTAATAACTGAATGAGCTCCAACACATGAAGTAGAAGATACTAAGCATGTGTGTCTTTGGAAACACAAGGCAAAAGCCCACGCCGTGCACACGTATCTGAGCCCAATCCACACGGGGCAGCTCAGCAGCCTCTCTGTGCTCAGTCAGACTGAAGCCTGGCCCAAAGCTCACCCTGCCCACCCCTGGCTTTCCTGGCAATGCAGCCACCAGCAAAGCCAGGCACGGTTTTGCCACGGGCTGTAACACCCACCCTGACTCAAGTGCTCGACAGGTAAAGCAAACACAGCTCCAGGTTGACAGTAAATGCAGCTTTTGTTTTGGTTCTGCACTGATATGGGAGCTGATGAGGAAACAGGTTGGGGAAAGGGGGTTAACCTCTGTGTGGTAAAAAATCACTTAATGAAAAAAGTTTCACAAGATATTTTCTCAGTGAGAACAACCCAATAATCTGCAGCCTTAAACTACACTGGAGACAACTACGGTTGGGGAAAAATGAGCATTTTTGCACAGATGTTTTCAAACTTTGCTTTCCAGAAAAGAAACATAATCTCAAAAATGCATGACCTACTCCCAGAGTCTAGAGCTTCTTCCTTCACATCTCTATTACCTACCATATCCCCGTGACTGTCATGGAAATGGCAAAAACCAATGGATGTTTTAATCCTGCCTGTGCTGGGGGCTGCAGTAGGACCGGCTGCGCCCTCTGGAAACACAGGCACAGGTGACCCCAACCCCACAGCCTGACAGCTAAACACACGTGACCCCAACCCCACAGCCTGACAGCTAAACACACGTGACCCCAACCCCACAGCCTGACAGCTAAACACACCACTGGGGTCATGATGGGAAGTGGATCTGACATTCTGGGGTTTGAGCTACAAAGCATCATAGGAAGGAGGTACCCACCACGCTCAGGAGTCACAGTTTACTTGCTCCCCAACATTTTATTCCACTGAATGTTTCATCCTTGACTTCAGCACAGAGGTGGACACCCAAATTCCTATACCCTTCTGGCTTTGAGTATATTGCTTCCCAAGGGATGACAGTTTTGGAAGAGGGCTCTCAGTACCTGTGGAAAATCAGGTTCTTCTGAGCAGTGCCAAGTCAAACAAGCAAAATAACTCGTTCAAGGGATCAAGAGATGGGAGTATTTTACCGCAGGCACTGAGGGCACAGGGAGCAATTCCCTTACAAACCCTCCCCATCTCCTGTGGGGTAGGATAATCCAACAGTGGCAGAGGAGCAGGATGGCTGCCCTTTGGCAAGGTCAAGGCACAACAACAGCCTGATTGTGGTCAGATTAGAGGCGCTCCTTGGCCAACTCATCTTTGGCACTCACCCCATGTTGGCCACCGCACTCAACCTCCTGGGCAAATATTAGGGAAAATCAAGTGCTGGCATCAAATTCACAAGCGTGTTGCTGTGCCTGAGGCACATCAGTTGGACACTGAAATAAATCCAGTACAGAAGCATGACCTTTGTTCTCAAATATTAATGTCTGGAAAATCAGCAGTGAAAGGCAGTGAGGCACCAAAGATATCTACCTCTCAAACAAGACTCTGGTTGATGTTCTTGAGCAAACTGGGTATTTCTTCTTTACAGGACACTCTTGGGACAGCACAGAAAAGACCCCAGGGTACTGCCCAGCTCGAGCTATGAACAGCACAGCCAGCCTGTATGTTGCTTGGCACAAGGCAGAGGAAGTTAAGGGTTCAAGGAACTCCACTTGTTTCTTTCAAAGTCAAAAAGAGGCTTTGTGATCATCAGCTGTTACAAAATCAAGCCTGAATTCCCCATGTTTCAGCATCCAAGAGGATATAAACTACAGTGTTATCCCCACACAGCTGGTATGACCTCAGGTTTTACTAAAAAGCAGCAGCATCCGGATGGGTAAATTGCCATAACAGTGTAATATCATTTTTATATAGGTCTTACATTTGAACTTTTATAAAATGCTGCTGCAATTAATACATCCACAGACTCTTCTATGGGGGACATCGTTGCCATGACACAGAGTTTTGGAGGGTGTGTGAATCCAAGCAGGGAAAAGACAAAGGGGGAATTCAGAGCTTTTTACCCCACCGAGAAAAATTAAGATGTGCTCAGCAAGGAGTCCTGCTGAATCTGTCCAGTCCCCATCTGTTGGTTTATACAGTCCAGACCATTTTGCTGGGTCCACTTCACAGGACTGTATCTCGAGGCCATTGTACAGACTGCTGCTGTGAGAATGATGTCCATTGTCAGCAATCTCCCATTTCCAGGCGATTCAGGCATGCAGGGATTTTCATGTACAGTGGAGGTCTGTAGTGACATTCAGAGAGGGGACAGCTACTGTCTGAGTCAAAATTCCTCTTGTAACACTCAAACTCTGAAGTGGTTTGGTCTTTAGCAACTATTGTTTTCTTTCCTTTTCCAAACTTCGTAGGCCCACAGCATCTGCAGACAGCAGCTGTGGAACACATCTGCCAAGCTGCCATAACAGCGCCTTACACTCACCACATTGGCCAAATATTGTTTGTTGCTATGAAATCCATTTGGAGATGGCTTTGTTGTGAATGAAGAATAGCAGAATGAAGAACGTAGGGGTTGCTGCCGTAGTCTAGGAAACAAAGCTGAAGCAAATCAAATGAAAAGGGTAAAGGATCACACTGAGCTTCTCCATGATCTGCTTGCTCTCGGCTGCTTGTCCATTTGGACAGCCAGCGAAGCAGCATTTATTTGGTGTTGAGGAAGCCTCCAAATCAGCACATTTGTAATGTATTTCCACATCTCTCTGACTTTGTGGGCTAACTGGGGTCACCAGCCAGTATCTGTCTCGGGCTGTCCCACAGCAGGAAGGCCCACCTGCCTCCAGTGGTTCCTGTGAGACTGACGATGCCTGTTACACAGACCTACATGCACCAACAGCATCTGCAGGAAGCTCTGGGGCTCAGGGAGTTTCAGTGAGCAGGGCATCTTCCAGCTGTCACAGGCACACCTGGCTGAGGTCAGTGTCAGTGCGAGCCTCCCTGTCAGTAGCGAGACTAGGCTGGGTGCAAGGACTGAGCCATTCCTGCCTTTGCTTTGCACAGGACTGGAAACCAAAATCCCTTCGAGCAGAGTGCCCCAACCATGAACCCAACACAGTGAAGAGGGCAGCCTTTCCAGCTTCTCCTGCTGAACTGCCTGCCTGTGGGAAGTGGGTGCAAGACTTCTGCTTTTCCTTTTAAATTGTCTTTATCTCTACCCATGAGCTTTCTCTCTTTTACCCTTCCCATTCTCTCCCCCATCCCATTAGGGCTAAGTGAACAAGTGGCTGTGGGTTGCTGAGTTGCCAGCTGGGGTTAAACCACAGCAGTGTCTCAGATAGTGGCTGAACTCACTGCTTCCTCACTGATCAACTTCAAAAGACCTTGGAATCAACACAATACACAGTCCAATCCAATTCTCCCTTTCCATGCACCACGTCCAGAAAGCAGGACAGAGGCAAACAGCCTTCCTGTGAATGGTGTGCTTGCATGCACTACACAGAGCCTGTGCCAAGTGACAAAGTGCCTGTCCCTGGCTGCACAGAAGGAGTGGGGAAGCAGCACAGAGGCACCCAGGCAGCTGCCCTCATTGCCTGCACACCACTTCAACTGGTACCTTTCTCGGGATCTGCCCCACCTGCATGGTCTTCAGGTGGTGGCTTCCCCAACGAACTTACACCTGGAGTAGGATCCTAATACCCACATGACCAGATCCACACCTCTGCCTCTCCATCCTGATCCAGGAACAGGGTATAACACTGTGTACATGCAGAGCAGGTTTTTACACAGTGTTTGTGGGAACTGGAGCCAGGAGGGGCTGGCAACCAGCCAGGTGGCATGAGCCTGATGGAGATACCGAACGGCACATGTATTAGAGAACGTGTGGCAGAGAATAGGACATTGTGCTCCTCAACAAGGCCTGCTGTATTCACCAAAAGGTTATTTACAGGACCTGGTCTGAGCAGAGAACCAACAGCCAAAGTCCTGAGGCTGCTTCCTGGCTCTGAGACGACACTCTTTGGTAGCCAGGAGCAAACCATGTCTCCGTTGGCTTCATGTCCTCATTTGCGAACAGAATAGGCACAAGTGCCAGCAGGATATGGCATCAGCAAAGGGTCATGAGCGTGTTTGATGTCAAGAACAGAAAAGAGCCCTGCAGCCCCCATCCATCCATCAGGCTGATGCAGGTGTCCACAGCAGTATGCGCTGTGTGAGAGCTGGCACCAAAGGGTGGGTGTTAAAAACTCTGTTGAACTAACCATTGGATGGAGTTGGACTGACCTGGACAGCTGGGTAAATCATGGGACTGGTTTCTGGATACAGCAGAGAACTGAAGGTCTTGGGATCAGCCATGATGTCCACCACCCAGGACTTGGTGGCTTACTCTCTGGGGACTTCAGATTTCCCCTACAGATGAGTTTTCAGTGTGTGGGGTCACAACAGCTCACAGGTCACACACCAAGCACTCCTAAAGATTCACAGGGTAGAAAAGCAGAGGGACCTGCTAATAAGAGGCATTTCTACTCAGTTCCACCAAAGCCATCCATGCAGAGCACATGGGAGTTAACAACCTTATCCTGCAATTACACCTTTATAGCGGAGGGAACAGCCTGGTCACAGATTTAGATCCACGAGGGCCTTCTCTGCACGTGAGGAACACCCTGCAGTAAAGCATACCCTGCACCAAGTGTCCTTCTCTCCACACCTGAGCACGGCTGCTAAAGAAACTTAGAGACTCTACTGTGTAAAGTGAATGTGCTGCTGTGGGTCTTTCTTGCATTTGCACTTGATCTCAGGGATGCTGCAGAAGCTAAATATGCCATCAGTAGTCATTTGTGGCAGCACCTCTGAGGTGCACATACCCTTGGATGCACCAAAACCACGTTCAGCTGACTGTGCATCCTTCCTTGACACAAAGAGACTTGTTGCTGGGTCTACCTGCTGCAAAGACAAGGCAATGCTGCTGTCCAGGACAGCCACACAGGGCAAATTCTCCTTTAGCCATCTTAGCATATGAATAACCATTTCTGCTGCTGCACAAACACCTGGCACATTCAATAGTCTGTAATTCCAGGTGGTGCAGCCATTTCCCTTGCCGAGCAAGCAACACAAAACACCCACTAAAATATTTATGGCAGAAAGCTTCAATCCCTTTCACTGCTGCACATCCCATTGTCCCCCCTGCCCATGGTGACAGCTCACACCTCACTGCAGCTGGGGGCTCGTGAGAGCATCTGCCTTGGGCTCAGCCTGCAGCCACCTGCTTCCTATCTACAGCCAGTCAAAACCAGATTTTCATCTGGAGGGAAAGATTAGAAATTAGATTAGGTTTATAAAAGTCTATTTTTCTAGAAGAGATGATGTATTGATTGTGAGGAAGATGGGGCTCCTGGGCCAGTTCTGTCAATAGCCTGATGGCAAACCTCCACCTGCCACACAAATCTCTCAGTAAATGCTCACCCTTACAAAACCCACTGCTACAGGGTGGCTGAGCTTCCACCTTTGCTGCTTCCTAGGAAGAGCACCAGCACATTACTGGGGACAAGGGATGACAGAGCTGCTGAAAGAGCTGCACTCTTGGAACCTGGTGGGAGTCGTGGATGACAGAGTGGTGCAGGTGCTGGCAGCACAGCCTGGTCCCCAGGCTACAGGTGGCAGCAGGGCCATCCCAGGAGCTCCCAGGAGCCCAGTGATGCTGGCAGCCAGGCCTGGGTGGCCCTCAGAGAACTCCCTACAGAGGCAGGTCAGCATCAAATACCTTCTTTGGAGCCAGACAAGACAGACGCACAGCAGCAGCCACCACGCCAATGTTTCAAAGCAACCCAGACCCTGCAAGACCATGTCCTGCACATGGCATGAAAGCCCCAGGGGGGTTAGTCCATCACTAGGTGTGATGGGTTGGTCACCACGCTGGGATCAAGGGCTCATTAAATTATCCTCTGTCAGACTGGGAAGGATTTTTAAGGAAAGGCTCACTGTTTGCAAGCTCCTTCTTTTACTTCTCCCCAGGCACCTGCTCCAACACAGTGTAGGAGGCAGGATATAGCACCAGATGGTCCTCTCTTCTGACCCAGGGGCTGTGCCTCTCCACCAAGACCTTCCAGGGCTTACATGCAGTCGATGCTTCAGCACAGACACTCATCCCCCATCCCCCAAACCGGGGGTGTGCTCAGCCAAGAAACTGTACAGACAAAAAAAGCAAAGCCTCTGAAAAACTAGAATGACCTTTTCAAAAGGCTTAGATTTATATACACTGAGGATAAGAGGAAAAACCATAAAAGAAAATGCTGTGAATGGAAAAAAGAATTAGGGAGAAATTGTTAACTTGGTAGAGCCCAGGTTTGTGGACCATCATCCAGGCAGCATGCCCATCCCACAGAGGAATGTTCTCACGGGACCAGCTGAATCACCACCTTACAATAGGAGCTGATCCATGTGGTCAAAGAGGGATTGGACACCACCACATCCAGGCATGCACAGGGTCACCCAGGATCTGGCTCCACAGCCGAGCTTGCAAGTCCTGGGGCAGGAGCCTCTCACTCCTGGGCATCCCTCCAGTGGGGAAACACTGGTTGTGAATGAGCAGGAGCACCCAGGGCACTGACATGGCACAGCTGCAGCCACTCACTGACACACAAAACCAGCAAAACCTCATTCCTGCTGACCACGGGCCATTGCTGCTGGCAGAACAAGGTGCAGCCAGTCAAGGATCCCACATTCATGGGACTGTCATCCACCAATACAGTTTGGGGAACAGGAGTGAGCAGGAGGGTGCACAGGAGCCAGGACTGAGCCGTGCTGTCAGTGAGGAGGAGGAGGCTGCTCAAGGTTGGTTAAAAGGTCCAAGATGTCCTGGTGTGCTGAGGGTGTTGGAGTTTCATGAGAGGGAATCTCTTCCAGTTTAGATTTAGCAGCCGACAAACTGTGGAAGCTTTTCTACAAAAAGGTGAAGCGAAAGCAAACTAAGCGTCAACAAGGCTTACGTGTTACCTCCTGTCACGCTCTGACGTTTTCATGTCCAATCAGAAAAACTTTATTCTCATCTCACACCAAACTAAGTTAAAATTGGGAAAGATAAAAGCAAGCTCCACTGTACATGAATTCGTGTCTATTGCAAGAAATGTAATAAAAGATTCTCAACACCCACTCTTACGGATACAACCACAGTGTGGGAGTTGAGAAAATCTAGTTTCTTGCATTTCTACTACTTAGGAGCTTCAATGTACTTTTAGTTTTCTCCTCTTTCCAATTTCAGTCACTCTTTCCTTACCAAAGAGAGCATATACAGGTGCTTTCACATCAGCACCAGGGTGTGTTTGCCAGCTGTGCAGGAAATGGCACATTTAGCATCTGCCACCAGTACACACCTCCCCAGACAACACCATCAGCTCTCTAACCAGAACCCATTCAACCCAAAAGACTTCTAAAGCCCAATAAAAACATACAGACATCGGTAACTTTCCCATCATCATTCAATACCATGCAAGCCCTGTTTTTTCCAAGATGATTTCCAGCTTTGCACACAAAGTAACTCTTGGGAGATGTACAGCAGTAAATCTTTGGGTCCCACGACCTGCCTAAGGAACCTGGAATTAAGTTCACTGAGGTCACTGGAACAATTTCTTTCACAGTCCATATAGCCAGGAAACTAAGCCCTGCAGCCAGGTTCCCCCAATGGCATCACCTGGAAACTCAGCTGCAAAGCCAGGGAAAATAAAACACCATTTTTCCTGAATTGAAAATGGCAATGCCCAATTCTGGCAATCCCCTGTTGAGCAAAAGCACATCTCCAAATACAGTTAATGGCGTTCCTGCAGCAGAAGAAGGCCAGTGGAATAGAAAGTGAGAGGGGGAGGATGTTGCTGGTGCTTGCTGGCTGTCTCACACCACCCAGCCCTTGGACAGACATCCCTGGAGCAACAGGATAACTGTGCCTGTGCTGGGTCCCAGGGAACAACTCTGCCCCAGGAGATCCTGACTCATCCCTGCTGTAAAACGAAATCCAACATTGCCTGAGAGGAAAAGAGATTCAGAAAACAAGGCAGTCCCACCCAGTCACTTCCCCCAGCGCTTCTCACATTCCAGTTCCTCTGCCCACCAGTTTTCCAATGGCCTTAAATTTCCCTGCATTAGGGGAGCTGGCAGATGAGATACCTGAGGCTGAAGCAGTGGAGCAAACAGAGGAGAGTGGGCCTGAGCTGTGTTTAACCCACGCCCCCAGTGACCACTGTCACAGTGGCACATGTCCATCAGCACAGGGTTGCCCATTCACAGGATGAGGCTGAGGGCACTTGACTGATTTGTGGCTCCAGGATCTCCTTGCAAATCCTACCTGCCAAAACCAACTTTAACAAAAGGCTCCCACCACAGCATGACCTGGGGCAATGTCCAAGTTCTGAACTCTCTGTCTCCAGGCACATGGGCGAGCTCCATGTCTCCAAGCATCCTCCAGTTCAGTGGCAAAGAGAGCACTTTGGAAAACTCCTTCTTTCCCCCACCATGTTCTACACTTGGGTTGCTCCCTCCCACACAGCCCTGCTGTCACTCCTCTTTTGTCCTGGCATATGAATGATAAACCATTAAACTGTGGTTGTAGCAAATGTGATGTAGGGAGAGGAAGTACATCCCACGTACTACTGACTGCTTCCAGACTACTGGTCCTCCGTGGCCCACCCAAAGGGGTCTGCCCTGGCGGCAGCAGAGAGTGTTGGGAGGCTGTTGTAGTCCTGCAGCTCTGCATGGGAGCCCAAGGCATTTTAGAGATGAGAATGGCCATAAAAGGCTTGGGTTTTATACAGGCTTCTATCTCACTGGAAGGCAGATATGGAGGAAACATCACCTTCTACTGGAAACAACCAACACATTTCCAGTACTGCTGCATGAAGGGAAACGGTTAAAACACGGTTCCACATTAGGCTGAATGCTCAGAAATCAGTGATGAAAAAAAAACCCCTTCTCATTTAGTTTTAATCTCATGATTTGGGAAACCTTACTCAACTTTGTCTCTTTTTCAGCATTGCATTTTAAGAACCTGTGTAGATGCCAAATCACGCATCCGGACCCTGGAGCTATAACCACACAAGTGTGCCTTTGTGGGGATATTTTGCTTTTGTATGAGCATTATACAAAGGTCATCTGCCAAGAGCTAGTCAGGAGATAGGGCTCATGCTTACAGGAAACCTGCTACCTGCTTTCACTGGGTTCCTGTTATATCACACATAACAAACATTCACCATCTGCGTCCCCATCCCCGTGTCACCCAGCTCCTGCTCCAGCAGGTGGGTGCTCCACACTGACACCCGCACAAGGAGGATTCCATCCCATCCATTCAAACAGCATCCTTTGCTAATTGTCCACGACCATCCCTGCCTACATTTTCCTACCCTGTTTGCAGGGTGCAGGGAAATGAACAGGGTCTGGCAGGCAGGACAGCCGGAGTAGAAGCTGCTGCTGGAACCATCCCAGAAGGGCCCATACACAAGCAGCTCCTGGGAAGCATGTCCAGTAAAGTCCAGTTACATGTTGGTAAAGTCCTCACCTGTGACTTACCCTCTGATAAACTCTTCCCGCACCCCAAACTGTGCTTCCCAAAGAGGTCAAGGAACCTGGAATTAGACTGGAAGCTTTTTTTGGGTCAGTGTGTCTTTTTTGTGCCTGGCATGGCTCCAAGTCCTCTGCCAGCTTCGAACAGATAAGGAATGATGCTTTTGCATGCTTTTGACTCCTGCCAAGGTGTGCGTCCTCGAGCAAGGCTGGAGTACCCAAGGTGCCCCTACCCTTCCTGGATTAGAAAAGACCTCGCTGCAAAAATATCGGTACTCTCCACAGGAAAACAACATAATGAAAAAGTGAGGGCTCCACACGGTCTCTAAGCAGATCACCGTCCATCGAAAGAAACATCGCTGAGCCAGCTACGGCCTGAGGAAAGGGCTCAGGTTGCATTTGCTTCTCACATTCACGCGGTGCAGCCATAGAACCACAGCCACACCGGTACAATGCTGCATTCCCGGCACAGCCTGGGATTCAAGGCATTCGAGGACCAGGGAACGAGGGAGGGAAGAGGGGGTGTCTAATAGGGGCACACACACACACACCCTACACACAACTACTGCTTCTCCACTTCAGACCCCGGCAAAGGGCAGTCGCTGCCATCAGGCTGAGGTGCAACTTCCCAGGGAAGAGTTCTGGAGTTGTGGCCGTGGGAATCCGAGCAGGGCACTCGCCCTGGAGAACAGCCTCCCGTCACACCGGCAGCGCCTCCCGCCTTCCAGCCGCGCTCGGAGCCGCGAATTCCAGCGGCACGAAGGGAACCTCCGCAGCGCAGCGGGACACGGCCGCTCATTAACACCCGGGGCCGCTCCGCGCCGGCCACGGAACAGGCAACACCACAACACCTCGAGCGCTCGGCAACCCGCGTGCGACAGACCCCGCCGAGGCATCCCGGGATGCCCAGCCCGAGCCGGNACCGAGGGTGTGCGCGGGGAAAGCCCGTGCCCCCCGCCCGCAGCCCCGCACACCTGCGCGCCCCGCGGCACTCACCGGCGGCCGCCTCCAGCAGCGCGGCGGAGCGCAGCAGGCGGTAGTACCGCTCCATGTCCCCCGCCGAAGTGCCCCCCGGCGGGGGCCCGGCCGGGGCCGGGGCCAGGGCCATGCCCCGGGCAGCGCTCCCCC
>VWZG01009788.1:1190411-1249816 GCA_013396735.1 Grallaria varia | reverse complement strand
CCTCTCCTCCCCCCACCTCCCTTTTTGCACCTTCTTCTTTTTCTTTTTTTTTAACTCATCACTACTCTCAGTGCCCCCCAACACACCACACCCTGCAGCTGGATTCACTCCCTGCCTTAGTGCCTATAGAGCTTCTCTAAGGAAAAAACCACAACGTTTCCAACCTCTGCAAGCGGCATTCTAGCAAATTCCTTGAACAATTTATGAGCACGGCATTAAGCCATACTACAGCCAGCACTGGCCAGAGCCCTCGGCATCATTCTCAGATTCCCCAATGCTGAGGTTCAAACGATGCCAGCTCACCCTCAACAGGAGCCTGAGCTGCCCAGGAGGGCAGCACAGAGAAGTGGATGTTCCTGTTTTTCAAAACCAACCTTTTAATTGCGCTCCTTACTATAATAACAGCCTTTTCCCAACACTTCAGCAGTCAAAGTTATTCATTTAGAACCCCACGTCTGACAATGGTAACATAAAACCCCCCAGTGTCTTTTGCTAGACCATGGCCGCTTTACACTGATACAGAATCTTTCAAGGAAAAACTACCCATTCAGTCAGTAATCTTTGCTCATGACACAGCAGATCCTCACCAACAGAACAGGTTGAAGAGATGGTTTTTCAGCTGGTCATAAAACACATCTTGTGTGACAGGGAGAGTTCATGTGCAGTTACTCATCAAAAAATCTGGCTGAGGTGCACAGCAGTAAAATGTGGTTATAAAATAGCCATATGCAAGGCTACAGGCAAGGAAAGACAACCACGCCACATTCCTGCTGTATTCTTATCACAAGGATGCTCTTTGCCCTAAAGTGCCACAGCTCATGGAGAAACAAGGCCCATCCAAGTGCTGAAAAATCTCTATTTTGTTCTACCACTGTGCGGGAGATGCTCTGCTGTAAGCAGGACTCCCCCCAGCTGAGTGTCACACACCCACATCTCACAGTGGCTTCGAGAAGAACAAAGCTACCCAGTGGAAGATGCTGCTGTTATCCCGAAGGTTTGGCAATCAATCCATTTCTTGCTCTTTGAACTGAAGACAAAGTCATTAAGATGGGATACAGATCAGGTCTCTGCAGCCAAGTCCCAGGTGGGCTGGGCTGGACCGCAGCACCAGATACCGGCAGGAATCCTACACGTCCCAAAGATGCACCCCCTCCAGACAGTTCAGGCCGTGCAAGGCAACCTCAGCATGGAAAAACTGCGTTCACTTAGACTGGGGGATAATTGCTCATAGCTTTTCCTTATGGCTGCAAAGGTTCCTGGTTTGGAAACCTGGCTGCTATCCTGCCTCCCAGTAAATGCCCAGCTATCCCAGCACAGTGTTCTGCAGAACCATCATCCAGCTGCTTGGATTTTACGCTGGCAGAAGATACTCAGCGTGTCTGTCTCCTCCAGTGCCCAGCATTGCTCTCTGCCTGCCCAGGAAATGATAAGCTGAGATAAAAGAACAATGAAATGGATAAAAAACAAACATGGACTGGCAGAAACACAGGTGTTTCTTTTCCAGGCATTCCCATCCAGGCCCTATAACAACATTCAGCAGCCTGTGAGTGGCACATACACACCTGTGTGCGAGGGAAAGAGCTGTTTCACAGAGCTGGGAAAACCTTGCCAGCACCTGCGGAGATTTATTTCATCTGGGTGCAATTCCTTAGCCTTAAATCTCATCTTAGGGAGAAGGTGTATGAAGAATTCCAACTAATTTCATTAATTCCAGATCAGAGGGTGGAAAAAAACAACCCTGAAACGAAATTCAAAACCTCTTGAATTGGAAAAAAAAAATTACTGTTTTTTTCTTTTCCCAGGTTAAGGCTAGAAGGTTGGGTTGTGACTGGAGCCATTATTTGGATCTGAGAAATCACTCTTCAAAAATACCTGTTTAGTCAAGTGCTGAGAACTGGAAAAACAGAGCTGGCTAAATGCAGTTTGGAGTCAAACTGATGTCCAAGGGAATTGCTCACCTCTGGAATAAGCACAGAGACACCAAAGTACTTGCATAAGAGTAATTAAGCTCGGGTTGATCTTCATAAACAGGAACTTTAGGAGGATTTCTTATGCAGACAGCAGCACCACTCTCACTCTGGGATATCATCAGCTCTGGGCTCTTTCCAAGCTGGTCCAGGAGGAGTAGATCTTTCATAGCCTGGCAGAAATCCGGGCTCCACTGAAGCCAGTCAAACCTGCATGGATTTAATCAGGATGAGGATTTTATGTCACCTACTTGAAGGTAAAAAAAAGAGAAAGGACTCCACTCTGCTCTCCCACTCTCACTTTCTCCCTGGGTCAGTCAGACCTGCCTTATTTGTTGTTACAACCCCTGGTTTTGGAAGGAACACTCACACAAGTGCACACACACCCTTTCTCTAGGCCACAGTGTATTTTCCAGCTTAGCAGGTTATCCCTAGACAGGTGAATATTTCAGAAGCAAAGCCCAACCCCAGCAGTGAGAACGCTGTGGATGCATCTCCTGCAACAGCTGCTGGGGGACAGGGAGGGACAGGGACACCGTGACCCCCTCCACGTGCCAAAAGCCCTCACACGCCAACAGCATGACCTTAAAAAAATTGCTGTCCTTGTTAAAAATCACATTACAACACGACATTGCTTCTTCTTTCTAACAGAAGGTCTACATGGGTGTTTTAAATGCTAATTTTGGTGCCTCCTGAAACATGCGGTGACCCACGGTCGTCTCCCATTGCTTACATTTACAGCTTTTGTCCTGACAGCCTGGGTAGGCAGCTCAGAGTAAAACCCTTTCCAGCTCTTCAGATGATTTTCACTATCACTCACTCGGCCTATTAAGATTCTCAATGCGTGTATCTGGTTTCCAATAGTACAAGCTGCTTCAGAAAGGTTAGAGTTTGTTTTAAATAGCTCAGCCATCTGTCCTGCGGTGGCTGATGGGAGCTGCAGAGATCGAAGCAGCCAAAACAGAATTTGTCAAACTGTCAGTTTTTCATTACAAACATTTCAGCTTGAATCACACCTGTTTCCTTATTAAAAAAAAAACAACAAAACAACAAACTAAGTCTATATATTTTCCTTGAGCATTACACAAACACTGTGAGTCGTGCTTTAACAGCTTCCTTGTGTTGGAATTTCATCAATGCAAATATCTGGCCTGAACTTCACCAGCACCAGGCACTTTGCAAGCCACAGAATCAGCCTCATTTGTGTTTCTAGGCTTTGAACTAAAAAATGCTCATTTATTACAGGTGGCCATAACACACAGAACCAACGCACAGCAGTAAGGAAAACACTTCACGTACGGAAATCAGGCACATGGACCTGCATTTTTCTCAGCCTTTTCCTAAAAGTCACCTAAAGCTCCAAGTTCGCCTATTCTACAACGTTAAATCAATATATTCACTTAATTCACAGGACTCACTTTCTTAAATTGACATTATTATTGAGGGTAAAGGGTTTAGAGTGCACAGGCCACCTACATACATGCAGCAGCTGTTACTAACAGAATTGCTAATACATTGCTAGAAAAATAAAAACATATGAGAAGCAACTAGTATTTCCTAAGGCAAATGCTGCTCCACATCAAACAACTGAGAATGGCCTTGCTGGCAGCATCTACCCCGCAAAGAAAATGCCAATGGGTCCCCCAGCAGCACACTGGAAAAGTCCAGGTAATAAACTGGAGCACCCAAGGAGACAAGACAGACAAAAAATATATATTAATCAGAACAACATACCAAAGTTTATTGATTACTTCAAACAAAAGTTTCTGTAATGAAAAAAGAGCAAGTTGCATTCATAAAAGGTAACATTCACATTCAATTTCCTTTATATAAAGCAACGTAAATGTATAAAATTGCATTTAAGTGAAAAAAATGTAAGGTTGCAGTCCTCTTTTTTTTTTTTTTTTTTTGCAAGAAGCTGAAAATGTATCTGCTCATTGCCTGTATATAATTTACATTTTCTATATACTACATGTTTTTTAAAAAAATTCGTAGCTGGGAAATTGGATAAACGGTGCAGTATTAGGTTAAGTTTTTCAACTGTGTGTATACAAATTCAATTTGAAGCTTTTATGCAATTCCAAGTCATTTTTAACATTCTCATAACGATTAGGATTAGCGTTTGAAAAGTCACTATGACTACACCAAGCTCTGCCATTATCACGTAACAGTTTTAGAGGGAATCTTAATTACTTTCCTTATCTTTCAATGTCCCTAGTCAGTGATTAAACTTCAACGAATTATTAGGAGAAAAACCCAGCCTTTTTTCCTTCAAGTTTTTCCACCGATGAGCCTGTACTGACCTTTCAGCTCACTGAGGAGCAGCCCGACAGTGCAGTGGGAGTCACAAAACAAAAGCCACCACAGCACTGCTCGCGGGTTATTGCCACGTCAGCATCCTGCTGCCTTACACCTTACAGTCACCATCACTACTTTTGCTTCCCCTCTCTAAACCATAAAAGGGGTCTCCTGTTCCCTCTGATTTCACAAGTCACCCACAGCAATAGGAATTTCATTTCTGCCACTGAGGAATGATGAGGATCAGCTCTTCTGCAGGGGCAGGGCAAATCTGGTGCTCCTGGCACCCAGCACTACACCAGTGCACTAGCTGAAGATCCAAACCCAAGGAAACCTGCATTTCCCTAAAAGAGCTGCTACTCAAGACATTTCACGTTAATTTCACCCTGCCTGTCAGCACACACACCTTGGGTTTGAACATACAGCTATTGCAATCCCCTGGGGACCAGACACTTGGAAACAGAAAGATTTGGTTCTCAGAAAGCTTTGTCTTTAAACAGGCTGCAGAAATTAGCCTGTTAAAGTGAGTATTTGGACAGTTCAAACAAAAATGGCAAGTTTCACTCTGTTCCTATTAACATCACCAGCAAAACCTCCAGTGGAATTCCAGGGGAAGAGACTTTGACCCTTGGAGTAGAGCATGACACAAAACGGAGAAGCAAGGTGTCAGGCTTGGGACCATTCGGGCTTGGAATGGTTTTGAATCACAGGAATTAGGCATTCTAGAGCCCACATTTTAAAGGTTATGTAAACACAAGTCAGCAAATGTATATTTAAGGAGAGAGGTTAGATTTGGCATATAGAGCATATCTTCATTGTATTCATTGTATACTTGATCCATAGGCACCACATTTTAGCAAGAAAAGTTGAGAACGGGACAAGGTCTGCAAGTTGAATTCTAGGTCCATGAAATGAGCTAGGAAAAGGGAAAAAAAAAGAAGAAAATAAAAGCTTTGCCCATGGGAGACATGCTGGCAGTGCAGCTCCTTACTTGCATGCAGCAAGGAGTTGAGCCGCGGTCGCTGACACGGTGCAGACACCACTTGCGTTGAGGCCAGTGCAGTGTGTATAGTACAGTGGTCCTGTCCCCATGTCCCCTCCCATGCCGGGCGATGTCAGAGCAGCCGCTGGCCCCAGGGACTCTGCACACCCCCCTCCCACCCAGGAAAGGCCCATCCAAAGTCCTTATGATGCCTGGAGAAACTTGCCAGCAGTTGCAGCGGTTGAAGAGAGACCACAGGGGTGGCAGCCAGAGAGCAAGACTCTATTCTTCCAAAGAGTAATAGTCCGCAGCCTAACAAAAGTTGGTGAGGGGAATGTTCCATCTACTCACAAATTGTTTCATGGCACGTAAATGACACAAAGCCTGAGCAAGCGGGAGCCAAACCCAGTGGCAGCAAAGAGCTTGTTGCTTCTGAAACGAGACTTGAAGCCTCCCACAGTAGTTCCTCTGCCCCGCTGCAAAGAGTGCCGGGGCTGGGGGAAATCGGCATGAGAGAGGGACCGTCACACCAACCAGCGGTGGCACACAGGGGGCTCTGGCACTGCTTATGACTTAACAAAAAAGCTGCTCTTTCCATATAAGAAGTATCAGATTAAAAAAAAATAAAAATATTGAGTCAGGCATCTCACCTCTGCTGTGCATGACCTAAAGAGAAAAGTTCCTACGACCATGGTGCAGGTAGACTTAAAAAGAACATGCCAATTTAAAAACCAAATCAAATGTAAAATGAAATCAAGTTCATGTATTCCTTTTATTTTTAAACCGGCTTCTTTTTTTCTTAGTGCAAATAACTCAAGATGCAGTTTTATATGCCTGCAGGTTCACAGGCACAGCCTGTGTCCCTGGGATCAGCCAAGGACTGCACTGTCACTCAGGCCTTTAAAGTGTTGGAGCAACTGCACAGTGCAGTAATGCAAGGACAGCCACAGGAGCCTGGGCAGAGGCTCAGATCTGCCACAGTCCAACTTTCGGGACTCCTTCCTCCCCCACGAAAGCTTCCTTCCATCACAAGCAGCCCCAAAACAACCTTTTCTTCACTCTCCAGCAGGAATAAATCCATCAGCAAACTGGCCACGAGAGGATGCTCAGGTGCTTCCCAGAACCGCAGGTCTCCGCACGGACACCACCGCTGTGGATGGACCAGACTGCTTCCAGCCATACCCCAAGGAGGGATCAGCAAAGATTTATCCTGAATCTTCAAGTAACTCTGCCACGTGCATCTGGCAACCCATGGCTGGGAGGGGGCAGCCGCCTGCCGAGGGGTCACAGCCCCAGCACCACAAGAGATGCTCACAGGGCTGCATCCAGATTCTGGGTGAGAGGAGCAGGCTTTTCCCAGTGCCTTCAGGGAGCTGTTACTGGGTTTAAGTCTGTGCTACTTCTTTGGTCAGGCGGAGCAGGAGATTTGAGCAGCTCTCTGCTGCTCTCAGATCTGCAGTGGGCAGAGGAAGCCCCCGTGTGAAATGGGGCTGTCACTGCGCTCTTGCACTTCGATTCATGCTGTTTTGGATGAATTCCTAAAGATGCTTTCTCAGCCTCCAATGATGTAGAATTTGGCAGAACTGTTTTTCTGGAGGGCTGGGAAGCCACAGGACCAAAGACAAACAGGTACCATGGGGCCAGGGGCCTGACTGCTGCTCTTTCAGCATGGCTGCTTACAGTCCTTGGTAATATCAAAGAGAACTGTTAGGTTAAAACCATGGTTTTTTTCCTACAGCACGACAATATGCAGTGTTTGTATGGAGCACTTTAAAGTATCCTGAGAGGACATCTTTCTGCCAAATTAGTAACAGCATCTTCAGTCTTCACATAACCATTCTCTATACGTTTGTATGAGACTAACACAGGCAGATCAAAGGGCCCAGCCTGCAAAAATCAGAAGGAAAACAAATATATCGCAACTGTTACATTCCCAAACTCACAAACCTTTTCCTGAGTTATTTTTAGAATAATTAAATTTTTATAGGAGAAGAAGAATGATTAGCCCATGATAAAAGTGCCAAATATCATTCACAACCAAGTAATCAGATGATAAAGCACCTTGCACAAGCTGCAAAATGCTGCATAAAGTCTAAAAGTGACATCTGCTTCGCTCTCCACTTTGGCTCCCACTCTGTCCCAGTCCAGCTGCCTCCTGCACCAGTCTGCACCAGTATACAGTGGTGGAGAGCACCACCTAATGTCAGAGAAGGATTGGCTGTGCAGAACAGACACCTGATGCACTGCAGGCCTTGCAAGCCTGGCTGCTGGACCTGCCACACCAATTAACCCGACTTCTTTAGCAGCAGCTGCTGCTACAAAGGTAGGAGAGATTTGCAGAACAACTGCAGTTTTATGTTTGCAGGCGACACCACACGTAACATCTCCCCTAAAAGTGGAATCGTGAATTCAATCAGGCACTTTTACTTTTTTTATTCTGCCAATGGCCTACTACAAAGTTTAAAATCAAGTCAACATGTACTAGGATGCTCTCTGTGTGCATACACACGGACACTGAGACATGCCTCTGTCCCGTGTGTTGACACACACAGACAAGTACACGTGTTTAGTGTCAATCTATTGCAGATGAATTAAAATATACTTATTTCTGACAGAACAGCATGCACCCTAGAGTAATGGACTTTGGTACAATTCAGATGCAATACTGGAATCATTTTAACAACTGGGATTTGAATCTTTCACTGTATCAGTGTTAGCTCTTATAACCCATTAGTGCAATTCAGACTGCACTCTCAGATTAAATTTTCTTTTAATATTAAACTAAAATATCAGTTAGATCAAAAGACTTATTTACATACTGCTAAGTATTTCTGTTTGAGAGGATCTGTACAGATATGGGATTCTGAAGAGGCTGGATAGTACAACATCCCCAAATTAAAATGCATCCCAAGCATTGCATCTCTGTTCCACAAGGACAGGTGCCCAACACCGACAGTCAAGAGGATTACAAGAACCATGGTTTAATTGATTTCAAGGGGGTTACATTTGGTTAATCGATGCCTTTTAAAACCATCCCAACTCCTTGGCACAGGGTACCTGTTACAACACATTAGACTCATCTGAGAACGTTCTTAAAAGAAGGGGTCTGACTGAAGGTCTGGCCGACACTGAATCAGGTGCCCTCCTGCTGCTCTGCAACAGCGAGGCAAAGAGACTTAGAGCACAGGCAGCCCTCGCCCCTGTCTGTGGTCAAACAATGCAAGACAACCCAACCCTTTCTACAGCCAAGTCATACCATAAAGGACAGAGCAGCACATGGTGATTAACAATGGCTGGGTTGTGCAGTGCCAGAGGCACAGAGGCTGTTCAGAAACTGGCCCTGCTTCCCAAAATGTTTAACTTCGGGATTGGAGGTTTATGTTAAAGGTGCTTTGGAGGGAGGAGGAAAACATCCCTGACCTCCATGTAACTTTTTAAAATAGCAAATAATAGAGGATAGCTACAGTGAAACCAAATGGTAGGGACATACAATCAAGACACTCTGCTGTGGGTGGCCCCACCACTCCCTTGGTCAGCAAGTCCAAGACTGTCCTTCGTTGTGAGGGCTGGGGGCCATGGCTTGTTCACTCACAAAGAACAAGGGTAGCACTAACAAGTGGGATGGACTGGGCAAGGTGGGCACTAGGAAAGCTCCTCCTAAACTGAGACAAGTCTGAGCCATTTGCCAAGTCAGCCAGAAGACAATCAACATCAATTCCACCTTGTCCCAATCATATCTGGTTGACTAATACACAAAACTGCAGCAAGGAAAGAGAGTATAACCAGCTTTGTCTGCATTCATCTCACTTGGACATCCTGAACATGAGCAGCTCACCCACCTGAGGTGTAGCAAGAGACCAAAGGAGAAGAGACTGACAAAATATTTAAGCAGAAGATTTAAATTAAGGCGAAATGTGGGGGAAAGCAAGGTTTTGCTGTGTGAGCAAATCTAAACGTGAGTTTTCAGGAGTTAGGCATTAGGAGGAGGAAAAAGGCAGTTGAGCAAGCAACACATAGCGAAGGAAATCACCTTATTCACTCCAAGAAAAGCTGTGATTGCTGGAAGTTTGAGAAAGCATGAAGATAGTGGATGTTCCTGAGGAAGGAAGGCGCTTCGTTACCTAGTTCACAACAGCACAAAAGACAGAAAATTGCAGTACGAGAAAGAGAAAGGCAGAAACCAGGGAAAACACAAATGCAGCTTGCAGTTAAAAAAAAAACAAACAAAACCAAAACCAAAATAAAAACAACCACCACATTTCCACACAGAAAATTTAATAAAGGCTGAGCAGAGCTGCCGTGCAGTGTTACAGGAAACTCAGGGTGAAACCCTGCCCCACTGAGGTCAATGGCTAAAGCCCATCTAGTTGGCCTCAAGTCCATCCTCCCCGGAGGGGACACTTGGCTGACACCTAAACATCCCCGGTCTTGTTTTTAATGCTCCCCTTGAGACACTGATGTTTATTTTATTTCAATATTAAGGTCAGGATTCTCAATAAGGGCCTTGATTTGAAATCATTTACCTGATCTTAGATGCCTTTACAAATCAGGCAACTGACTTTGGTGCCTGATTGATGACAGATACCCAGAGCTGGTATCTGCTTCAGGCACTTGTAATAAAGCTCTTACTCAAAACATACATTTAAATATGGCTCAGCCTGTGTTTAGTTTGGGATGCACATATGAAGAGTCTTCTCTAATTGACACTTACTTTGCTTTGCTAAATGATTTCACAAGAGCCTTCATTAAACACACATAAAGCACTCTTGAAAGCAAATATTGCAAGAGGAGATGAATTCTTGGTCAACAGCAGAAGGCAAAAATGAGTCACCGCTAAGGTGAATTGAGTGGGGCTCAGAAACCCCCAGGCCATCCTTCCAGGGCCCTGTCCTCAAATTGTCCTACGGCCACAGCTGAGAGCAACTTGCTCCCAGCTGGTTCAATAAGGGTGTCAAGCTAGAAACTATTACTCATATTTAAATGGAAGAAGTTACGTGGACCTACACAAAATACAACCACAGTTCTTTTACCATCTCTACTGTTTTCAACTGTAATGATAACCCATCACTGAAAGTGTTCAAGGCCAGGTTAGATGGGGCTCTGAGCAACCTGATCTTGTGAATGGCATCCCTGCCCCTGGCAAGGGGGATGAAATTAGGTGATCTTTAAGGCCCCTTCCAACCCAAATCATTCTGTGATTCTATTAATGATTTGGGGCTGGGGAATTATCTTACTGAGTGTTGGTGAGGAGTGACCCCATACCATATACCATACCCCTTCAGCTATGCCCTACTGCTGCCTAGGGACATGCAAACCTGATGGCAAAGGGCCAGGGCTGGCTGGCAACACTGCACAGGCTGACCCGAGGCAGGACTTGCTGATGCTGAAGGGGGAAGAGAGGGGCTGCAGGAGAGGGAGGCACAGAGAAGGGGGAGGCACGGCTGGGGTGAGCAGGGGCTGCCCAGGGGATGGTGCTGCAGGGATGCTCAAGCACCTCTGGGCAAGCAGACAGCAAGGGGCAGGGGGGCTCAGCAGAGCGAGTCGTGAGCCTGGCACTGCTGGCCTTCTTTTGCAGGAGCAACGAAGAAAACTTTTAGGAGGAGGTTTCCACTTCTAAAAGGAGCCCTCCTGCTCTACAGTGGAGAAAAGTTGTTAAGAAACCAGATGACTTTTGAGGAGAGTGAACACCACAGTACAAGCCTTTGGTTATTTATGGAGGGTGGGCGAATGGGACAGCACTTGACCCTGCTCCCACTGCACCAGCACCTGAGGACATACCCGAGGAGAACATCCTGGCTGTGTTCTTTAACATAAAAACAAGTAGGTTTTTTTGAGGACATTATATGATGGGTTTTATGATCACTTCAGGTCGGACAAGGGTTACTGTACTTCTGTAAGAGACAGCAAGTTTCCACCCACTGAAGGCAACTAAGGAAAGGCACAGGTTGAGTCTCTCTTCACTACAGATCTAGGCAGTATTTTTAGATTAACTTCTTGACATTTTTGATACGTGAAAGAGCAAGACAAGACTCTAGTCTTCCCTGAGATGTGAGTGGTATGTGGTACTGTTACAGGTTCATCCGATGCTTAAGAAAGGTCTTCCTAAAAATAGAGTGTGATACATCGCTTTGTTCCTTACCTGATGATTTTTTTCTTTTATATTTTTTAAAACTATTAGAAGAATTTCTGGGAAAAGGCTGATAAAGATCAGAAGAATTATTGCCAGCCACGTGGAAACAGAAGTCAGCATATGAGCAAATACAAAATACATTCTTTGCTGCTTCAAGAAAGGCCTGAAAAAGAAAGAATGTAAATAAATTCAGGTTAACACATTTTCCAAGAAAGTCAAAAATCAAAGGAAGCTTCAGACCAAACTATAAGCAGTTATGACTCCCTTTCAGATGGAGATGGATACAGCCCACACAGAAACACTCTGTCCATCCTTCTTTCCAGTTCATCTCCTGCCTTCAGCTGCTCTAGTTCTGGAGGACTGTCACAATCCATTTTGCATCTTCCACAGCTGTTTCTTTTCTGGGTGGGAAGGGGTTTGAATTTTGCCTCTATCACTGAAAGAAATTATTCACCTTATCAAAAAACAGATAATTTTATTTCAATTTCAGGCTTTGCTATAACTTCTGGTTTGGTTTTGATGGCAGAAATGCAGTATCTCAATCACAACAGGTTATTTGCACCTTCTTCCCCCCTCTTTGATGAGGGAGGGCAACTGACATGCCTGTGAAAAACACCTCAAATAACTGATGACAAGGATCCCAAAGCAGTTGTTGCTTACTGTTAAGTCAAAAATATTGAGCTATGCAAGGTAAAGAGTAGAAGGAGTTTTCAGCAGAAAACATATATTTCAGTACAGAGATGTGGCTAGATTGCAGATATGGATCTGTTGGTTAGCAACACTGATGAGTTAAACAAAGCTTGTGATCCTCCACTAAAATGTTTAAATCAGCTCCACCTCTTTATTAACAGGTTGCTGGATCAAGGATCTAGCCAATAGCCCATGGGACCAAGACCATGCTGGAAAGCAAAGGTGTAAAATGGGAGACACTGCCTACAGTGAATGTCAACAGAAAGTTTACTCCAGCACAGGAAATAGGACACTAGCAATATTTGTAATGTACTATTGCTCGCCTGCTTTTGCAACATATTAAGCCTAAAATCCTGGTTGCACTCAAATCAAGGAGAATTTCCTCTCCTATTCAGATTCAGGATTTCAGCAGCAGGATCTGTGCTTTCTCCAGTTTATTTCTCCTTCTTAAGCTGCCCCAGAGGGCCAGGTCCTCTTGCTCTGCATCTGCCTCATCTGTTCCTTCCTTCTGCTTCACTGGGTTTATTTCCACCATGACTTTTTCCCATCTTTCTCATCCACATGCACAAGCAGATCCTAAAATGTTTACTGTAGAACCTCCCAATGAAGACAAGAGCCTTAGCAACAGAAATGACCCTGGGCAAAAAAAGCAAACCACCTCCTGCCAAAACTGAGCACCTGGATTGTGACCAGGGCATTATCTCTTTCAGGCTATTCCTTCTCAAACACCTCATCATGCAACAGCCCTGTTCCAGCACTGGCTTTTAGTGGGTGTTGGAGGAATCCACTCTTCCTCCCTCAGGAAAGGAGCAAGGTTGCACACCATGCAATCTGTAAATCCCTGGATATCTCAAATGAGGGGATTCTGCAGCCACATCCCTCTCAAAGCCAGCACCAGGCATTCCCTAAGAAAGCACTATGGAAAGAAGAAAAGATACTTGCCAAATGACTCCTCCCCAAAAGAATGAGAAAAACACATAGAAGGCAAGGGAGCCCCAAATCACAAAGTGGTTCATCCACGTCCAGAATCGGGTATCTAAAGCTAGCTGTGTGAATAAAAAGAGACAGAACAGGCTTTAGACACAGAGTGTATTTGACTGGATTTATATGACATTTCAGACTGGTGTCACATTAAGGCTGAAGGTTCTCCAAGCAGATACCTCTGTGCATATGGGCACCAGGAAAAACATTTTCAATATCCACAGACTGGCAGAGAGTCAACAGGGAAACAGCGAGATTCTAATTGTAACTGACACTTTTTAATAGAATAAATTCGATGCAACCTCTGATGCTACAGGAAAGAAATGTCTAAAGGTTATGGAGACTGTAATTGCCTCTTGTCACCACCTGCTGTCCTCAACCAAACATAAAAGACCTTTTGTAAGGTCTTATGCAAACAGTTTGTTCTGGAAAGCTTCATGAAACAAAGCAGACTTGCTATTGTTACTTGACACGTGCTTCTGCGATTGCTCCAGCACTCAGCCTTGTTTGAAACAAGGTGGACAAGCCCAGATTCTCTATTGCTCCTCTCCTCTGGCTGGAACTGAATACTAAGGGGTGAAAGTGTGGGGACAAGTCAACCACAACCAAGTTGTCGAGAGGGGAAAAACAGAAAAATAATTTAACCAAAACAAACACTTTTAGACCACAGCCTACACAAAGGACAATAAGCAAATTCTGCCTCTATGGAAGAAGAGAAGATTTAAGTGTGGTGGAAAGCATACTAATAGAAACTTCGACATATTCACTGCATGATTTTACAGCACACACATAAGCCTTGGAAAATGTCTGCAACGAGTGACTGGAAAAGGAAGGAAGATCCTAACCTTCAGAGTGACGGTGAACACCAGCACGGTGAAAACAATCGTCCCAAAGGTCCAGTTTCCAAAAACCTGAAAAACACATCACATTGCCACAGGCGTCTCGGTCTGTCTCCTTGGAGAGGCACAGAAACAATGACAAGGACAGGGGTGCAAGCAGGGACCAGAGGGGGAGGATGGGATGGAGCAACTGCTACAGGGGATTGATGCTCGGAGAGGCGCCCGCTAACTCTACCCTGTGCCATGCAGTGCCACACAGACGGGTGACCCAGAGCTGGGACAGTGACAGGTACAACCTCCTACTAACAGCAATGTCGGTCGAGGATACAAGTCATTGGACCACCTGCATTTCATGATTTCTTGGTAATTTACTCAGTTTCTGCTTTCTCGCAACAACCATCGTCTCTTTGCAGTCCCATTTGCAGAATGCACCAATGGGTGTTTTTCCATCTGGTTTGGTTTGTGGACACTAGTGACTATGCACACAAAGAAAAGCAGATACTGTATAAAAATCCAAATGATGGCAATGAATGGGAGGGATGCTTACCAAAGGCTCTCAAGATCTGAATGCATACATTAAAACAGAGAGTGAAATGTAAAAGTTTTCAAAAAATGCAAAAAAATTAAAGTCAATAGGAGCGAAAAAGGAATCAATCAAACATACATGGATATTATGAACAATTGCTGGTAGCAGTTCTTACAGGCATAAGTGTTTACGGAACAGGACATAACCACAGATCTTATTTTAGTGCCACGTAGACTTGACCTCTGAAGGCATTTGCAGAACATATCAGTGCTTCATGTTTTATTCAAATACAACTGGAATTGCTATAAATACAGAAAAGCACTGATTCAACAATACAGGGCCTTGACTACATATAGCTGGGGCCATAAATGTTGGCATTGATGCAACATATGAATATACATAAATTTCATCAGCTTTTCTCCAAGTGTTAGCCGCTAAAAAAAGTTTAGGTGTTTTCAAGGGTCACAAGTGATGGTATAAAGAAGTTTTCCATCAGTCGAGATCTGATAACATGCTGCACTTGGGGAAAGGGTACTAAGACATCTTAGGCCACCACATGTGGCAGCTGCCCTGCACTAATGCTTTGCGGTACAAATTAACCAGCAAAATAAAAAGAAATAAGAAAAAAAAGTTAAGAGTGTCTCAGTCTTTTTTCCTCCCCTTTCTGTACAAGTTAACCTGGAACAGCTCCCACACCATGCTCACGCAGAGATGCAAGTGCTTGTCCCGACATCAGAGGCACGAGTAAGCAAGGAGGACAAGCTGCTTGTTCTGACAGCAGTGATGACTTATGCTGGCTCCAAAACAGCAGCAATAGCCCAGCACCAGCCTTCCCCCATGGCAAAGAGTCACAGGAGGCTGAAATCACACCCTAGAGCAGGCACAGTGCACAAGCAGCCCTGCACCATGTCTGTGCTAACAGGCAGCATCTCATCAAGGTGGGCTAATTCAGCTGCTCATAACCAGCCACGCAGGTGCTGAACTTCAGGCAGTCACTGGTGAGGAGGACAGACACTGCCCGTGCCCTGGGCCAGCACCTGGGGTCAGACAGAAGAGGGGGCGAGCACTGTGCAAAGCTCACTGGGTTGGAAGAAAGCCATGTGTAAGAATAGTCATTTTACCTAGTGAGTATAACCAGCTCTGCCCAGTTTCCATGGCGATTTGGAAAATGTTTTATTTCAAGCGTTTGCTGCAGAATCACACCATAAGCAAGGCTACGCTGTTGGACAAGACTCCAGACACACTGCACAGATTAAGCGCGTAGATATTCCCTGCCAAGCGTATCAAAGAGCCAAGTGCACAAAAGAAACACCCATCTTCCTTTTTTCGGTGGCGTTACCTTTCCGTTATCCTCCAACGACGAGTTTTGAAAAAGAAAATAAGCCCCAAAGAAAAACACGAGTCCTTCAAAGGCGCCCAGGAAGGTCCAGTACAGGAATGGCCTCCACTGCAGCATTGCATTATCTGAAACCTTCCTGCCAAGAGATGGAGTAGGAAGACCATCACCATCACGTTTAGGATGCCCTGTAAAGCAACTTCCAAGCTTTGGAGCAAACCCTTGCTATGTGAGGCAAGAAGGCACCCACAGAAATACTTGCCAGTGTACAGGACATAAAGAACATCTGCCATATGCAGCTGCTGATCATGACAAGTCACAAGAAGTTCAGCACACAAATTTGTTTGGTCCTTCTTCTCTAGGTAACTTGGATGAAAAAAAAATCCAAGTCAGACCAAAGCAAACAGATGTAACACTGTCCTGACCCTCTCCTGCAGCCCCTGCACTGCCCAGGGTATCTGACATTAAACGCTAAATTTTAAAACCAGGCTAAGGCAGTATGGGACACATCAAATCTGTGATGTGTTTCCCTCTTTTTGTTGAATGCACAAGCTCCTTCTTTGAGAAAAGCTCTGCAAGCCCTGTTCCTAAAATGGTGTTTTTCTGCACAGACTGAAAATAACCTCCTGAATTGTATGGTGGGTGTTTTTATCACAGGAGTTGTAGCATGAAGCTCTTGGCTGAATATAGGATGAGATCTGGCAAGGAGGCAGCAGCAGGAAATGGATGGGCCACGAGCAAAGCTCTACAGAGACCATACACAGGGCCTGGGGAATGGAGGGTGGCTATCAGGGCACCAGAGAGTTTAAAATAGTTCCCTGCATCATTGTTTTTTCACATTACTTTCTTTACAATTTGAAGAGTGATGAGGGATAAAAGCACTTCTATATCAGAACCAAAAATCCATTCCTTCCTCATTTTTCTTCCTAACCCTTAAAGCAATATATTCATTTTCAGCAAGATGCACCTTGCAAATTGGTGTGGTGTTGGGCTCCTGTAACTCCTACAACAATACCCTACTGAATCCTATGCACAGTTCAGTGACCATCCTCTAACAAGCCACAATCTGAGTATGAGAAAGGAGCAAGGATAAACCAGACTGGAAGTGGGAGAAAAAAATACAAGCAGCTTCCTCCCTGCAAGCTCTGTTTTGCATTTCCATTTATGTCCTGCAGTGCTCATCGTAAACAGGCTTTTTACAGCGCCTCCGACTCGAGATCTGCACTGCAGCAGCTCAGTGTTTCATACAGCAGCAGCACAGAGGGCGTTCTGCATTCAGCAGCACATGTACAGTCATGAATATTCAAACTAAAGCTGTTTTCCCTCAACGGGCAGACCCCAGAGATCAGAGGGCCCACCAAGTGAAGGCACAGGGGCCTGCTGTTATTGCTCTCTGTTGCACAATATTCAATTACCAATTTATTTAAAAATACATCTGGTGGCATTTTGCCACAGGAGTGGAGGAACATACAGGTCTAATTAATCACTGCTCTGAGCACTTACTTTAAAAACATCTAAGCCCCTTCCCAGCCTTACAGCTCTTGTTGCACTTGCTGATTTTTCTATATACCTGATGCAACTTCCACACAGTATTTTAGGCACCTGCTAATTCCCTTTGCTGTCCCTGCACTGGCTTCACTCTTGGCATGAGCATGGCTGTGCCACACATGTCTGAGGAGCATCATAAGACTGTGGCAGGGCTTGCACAGGGCACTGGCCAAAGCAACCCTGACCTGGTCTCTCTCCCCAGGGCTGAGCTTACTGTCAGGCAAGGGAATTAGCAACTATGATATATGGACAGGGGCTTTTCCCCCCAAAAAACCCCAAATCTTCCTAGTCCTTGCTGAAGGGCTGCACCCAAGTGCCTGTGTCTGGGCAGGGGTGGAAGGAAGATGGGACACATTTGCTTCCTCGGGAGGTTGGAGCCTCTCCCCATTGCAACTAAGGAAGGAAAGAAAACAGCCATCAAAGCAGAGAGACACAGCCTAAACTATTCTTTCCCTGGGCAATGTGGCAGAAAACTGAGTGTGTGGATCGATGAGCAGAGCTCTCTGGTAATAGGGTTCTGATATGGGGACTTGGCCTGTGGAGGGGAAGCCTGGGGGACCATATTCATTTAGACAACCTGAGAAACTACCTGCCTGTGCTGGGCTTCAGAAACATTCATCTTTATGAAAACTAATGGATCTTTTTTCCTCCTGAAAGCTAGATCTCCCCTCCATCCACTGCACGCTCTATCACATGCCTGGCTCATGCTGCCTGGCTCAAAGGTAATGTGAATGAATGGTCACAGCTCGATTTCTCTTATGGATGAAGAATTCCATCTACAGTTTATTCTTTTATAGAGACACAACAGCACAATTTGCTAGATTAGATACTGCCAAGAGAGCACAAACAAGCAGAAATAGGTGGCAATTAGGACACTGCCCAGCTCAAATGCAGAAACAGCAGTACCAGCAGGGACAGAAATGGACTCTTCTGCAGTTCATGGTGACTCCATCACTGACTTGGGACAGGGACACCTACTTACTACTCCTGCACCAACAAAACTTAAACCACAGGTAACCAAGCTGTGTGGAGGCTTCCCCAGACCAGTGCTACCTACATGTACAGCTGAGGATCTGAGGTCAGCGTGTCGATGCTGATGTGCTGCTCCAGCAGGCTGTAAGCCAGGATAGGTAGCGATGTGAAGCAGATGTTGTACATGGTCAGATAAGCAGCATCATACAGTGGCTTAAAAGAGGAAGAAACAGAGAAATTCCACTTTAAAAGTCTCCCCACAAAGAAATTAAAGCCCTTGTCTCCTACATACCCTACAGAGTCATCCCTTTGCCAGAGCCACATAGGACAGCTTCATTTGACAGGGGTCATGCTCTGTGCATTGTAAGTGGTAACAAGGCACTCACAGGCTGCATGGCCAGGAACCTGCCCCCAATGACAAGAAGTTTTGTAACTGGCTGCTCTCATCTCCAGCTCGTTCTCCAGAAAAACATGACTAAACACAGCCCTTACCACAGCTTTTCTGCTGCTGCTCTTGTGCTGCCAATTCTATTAATATACTTGATGCCTTCTGTGGTTCTCTAAAAGCTAGACTGTTTTAGAGGAACTATAGCTCCTTTTTTAAAAACAAGTAAAAGGCAAGTGGTTCTGCCAAGACAACCAGAGAATTATCTCCTATCATTTATCTTCCTCAGCATTACTTTTGAGCCCAAATAGACACAAAAGCCCTTAAGTTGACACAAGAGCCAAAGTTTTTGTCTCCAAGCACACAAACCCACTCACCACATGAATGTGTCCCTCTGATGCTCACTTGGACTAAGCAAGGCTCTGATGACTCTCCTTGTGTGTCTTTTTTTTTTTTAAATGGCCATAAAAGAAGGAACTGTTCTTCCTTTTGAGTGATACTTTAACACAGGGAGGAGACAAGAACAGGAAGCCTTTGAAAACTAATTCTCTTAAGAGAAGCAGAAGTAGCAAAATCAGGCGCTGGCAAACCAGCTAAGCCCCTCTCTTGTTACTTCAGGAAGGTGTCCACCTGTAGTTATGGCTGGTGGATGGGGAAGGAAAGGAAGCAGGTTTCTTCCTTTTCAGTTATGGGTCTCACAATAGCATGTTCCAGATACGATGCTGAGCAACAAGGTCAGCTTGTACTGTCCTGTAAAGCAAGGTGATGAATGGAGAGGATGCCAAAAGCTAAGTTTCTGCTAGGAAGCCTCATTATGCCACTTGCTTTTTATCCTACCTTTATAGCCAAATTTCTGGAAGTTACCTGCTGTGAGAATCCACAGAAGAACTGGTATAAAAACTGTGGTAAAATGAAGCAAAGGTTCTAGGGAAACAAAAGACAAATGGTCAGCAGGGAAGCACTTGACTTCTTAATCTAAATCCAGATAGTTTTTCCTGTTATCAGACATTAGTGCCTGATATTACAACATCAGACAAGGCAGAGCACTTGTTCTACCAAGCACAAAACTAATCCAATGAGCAGTTGCTATCTGCAAAAGGCACTGGAGGAAAATCATGCTCACATTCCTCTGCAAGCACTGTTTTCAATGGGCAGACACAGCCTGTTCTAGGGGAGGAAAACAGAGCTACAGAATATCCCATACATTTTTTTTCCTGTTTACTATTTTATTCTATTGCCAAAGGAATGCAGTAGTATAAACAAAGAAATAAGCTGCACACCCCCCCTTACCTTATAGAAGAAATACTGTACAAGGTGTGCTATTCTCACATAATATAAATGCCCATGTGCTAGTAGCAGTTTTCTTAAATGTTTAAACTTTGGCACAGCATAGTCGCTGTTTCTGGAAGCCTGCCGTCCTTCTTTGCCTTTTATACCTGGAGACAGAAGCATGGCAAGGGGTTAATCCCTAAGGGGCTGGAACCTGGACACTATCCACTAGGTTTGTTCACATCACTCAGTGTCTCAAGGCGTGACAAAGGCCACATTTCCCCTTGAGTGCCCCAGGAGACAAAAACACTAACCTGCTGCCATGGTGTGATTTTGGCTCCACAACACTCAGACCTGCCTCTGGAGTTTTTAAGCTATATTTAGTCCACTGTCTGATTTCCTGCGTTAGAGTGTGGTGAAGAGTATCTAAGCAAGCTTGATAACAGATAAGGAATTGGTTTCCCCGTAGGCTCGCCCACATCTCACAGAGCAGACTTATTTCACTGCAGATGCTCAGCCTCCTGAGACATCCCAGCAGAGATGAGCTCAAGACAGGCAGTTTTGTTCACTCAAAAGCCACAACCAAACAAACTCCACTGGACTCTATTCATTAGAGGGCACCACAGCATTTCCAACAGCCCCAAACAAAGAGCCTGCCCTTTCTCTTCCACTGACCCTTCTTTAGTGGTGTTACAAAAAATCTAATATACCTCTGACACCAACCTGCAGACAGGAGTGTAGTTTCCATGCTCATGTCAGTCATAGGGACAATGCAGCCACAACAAATCTGGGCATCATTCCTGTTTCAGCCAGGAAACGTAGGCAAGTCCCCAGTGCTGAGTTACTGTGACCAGTTAACCCTAAAGTTTGACACTTTCATTGTATTGCCTTTGCAACAACTGCTACTAATCACCCAGCTTGTGTCTTTTTTTTTTCTGAGCCCTAAGAAACCCTTACCACAAAAAATTTGGCTATAGGGTTTTTGAACATAACCTGCAGTGTACCACTGATAAAGATGGTACCATCACAAGTGAGCAGTACAGGATGATGTCATCTCTCTCATTTTACAGTGAGGGTGATAAAACATTGGCACAAGTTGCCCAGAGAGGTGGTAGATGGCCCATTCCTGGTAACATTCAAGGTCAGGTTGGACAGGACCGAGCAACTTGAAGATGTCCCTGCTCACTGCAGGGGTTGAATTAGATGGCCTTTGAAGGTCCCTTCCAAACCAAACTATTCTATGATTTTATGATCTCAAGCATTGATCTGGAGTCAAACCCTGGCTTCAAAGAAAGCAATAGCAGAACTTCGACATTTTTCAATTAGGGTAAGTTTAGTCATGTGCAATCAGAAACACTGACTGCACCTCAACATGAGCACTCCTGCAAGAGCAGACAGGTTTTGGATATGAGATGTTGGGTTATCAGGAGGTCTTACCTATTCCAACATGTGCTTCCAAAATCATACTAACATCATTTGCACCATCCCCTACGGAGAGGGTTATTGGGCTTCCTTTTGTGTTCTTCACCATTCGCACAATCTAAAATATTTTAAAAAAGGATAGCAGCAGAAACCAAAATTCAGTTAAAAAGCCTCCAGAGACCTTCCCACCGTCCCACTTGCAAGAGCCCACTAGGACAAGAAACCAGGCTTCTACAGCAGCAACATAACAGGTGAAAAGTTCAGGTTAATAAAACCCTGATTCAGAGTTCAAGTTAATAAAAATAATAACAGGGTAAGTAACCTCTTGTTACTTCCTTTGCAGTCTCAACCAGAGCAAAAGCTCATCCAGCTGCACAGGGCTGCTGAAGGACAGTATTTAAAAACAAACCCCAGCAGCAGCATCCCACCTTTCCCCTCTGCCAGACCCTGCTGTCCCAAAGGTGGGCCCTCTCACGCATCTCAGGGTACAGAAATACACCACTTATCAGGCTGGGACATCATCTGCTGGGAAGTCATGGACTTCACTTGTCAAATTTGGAAAGGAAAAAAAAGAATAAACGGAGGCATTTTGTTTATTTCTAATTGGCCTGAGTTTTTGGCTTCCTGTGAGCATATTAGAAAAAGGTTCTGCATTCAGCTTTGAGAGAGTGGTGCGTTTTCATCACGCTCTGAAACTCAGACAGGGCTTACACATAGCCTGGAGAAGTCCTGGTTGATTAAGATGATCAGGTCAAGTCCCAGCTGATGAATTCAAAGTGCGTCACATCACCTAATGATGAGCTTCAGTCAGTTAGAAGTAAATACCTGTGCTTTCTGCAAAGGAGCCATCCGGCAGCAGAGGACTGCAGTACACTTCAAGCAGATTTGTAGAAATATGTTTTTGTAATTGCTAGAACCAGAGTCCAGAGAAGGGTTGAGTATCAGTGACAGTGTCGAGCCATCTATAATCAGTCCGTACTCTTGACTCAACGTCCAGCTTCTGAGGCACAACAAGGAACATGGTTGAAACAAAAATCAGACTAGGCAGTCAATCTAGCTGCTTGTATCATCTTAGTGAAAAAGAAATTGCTTTTGTATTAATCTTCTTTCCACCCATTTTTGAGGCCTTAGCAATCTGAAAAAGCTGGGATCTAGTATATGCCCTTCACTAAAGGAGCTGTGCATGTAAGTTCAAAACCAACTAATATTAAAAGATGATGAGCAAAGCGAAGGAGCCAGTCAGAGTGTCTGCAAGCAGCCAGTGCCCAGGGCCACAAGGTCCTATTTCTCTATCAAATTTGCACCTGAAATTCACATGGCTGGGTCCTCTTGCTCACTTACCTCTTCAGGCCTCCCCGGTTTTTGGGAACATCCTGAATCAGCTTTTTATGGTACTCCATCAGCAGCTCATGGAGCCGATCCTCCTTCCTTTCGCTCTCCCCCACCGTTCTCGCCGTCAGCTCCAGCAGCTCCGTGCTGGTCTGGAAGAGCCTGCAGGCATAGCAGGTGGATTTGGCAGTTTCCATCTTGTCTCCTGTCAGCACCCAAACCTTCATGCCAGCTGCGTGCAGGGCTTCGATGGTCTCTGCCAGCTGCTCCTGCAGCCTGCAAGCAGAAGGAAAACATCACTCCTCAGGCTGGCCCACACCTAAACCATATAACCCTGATGCTGCACGTAGAAAACACCAGCTCGAGAGAAGTTAATTGATTTTGCCCATGCTGGGGAGATCACTGCCACAGGAATAAGGATTAGGAACCATCAATCCCAAGTTTTTATCTGCAGGCAAAAAGAGAAATCACTGCTTTATGCTCTTGACTCTTAGGTCTCACAGTAAGAGTTTAATTTACACTTGCAGTTACTATAACTGCAAGTGGAACTGAATTTGTTTTGATGTGCAAATTAATGCTGTGTGCTTAATTCACTCTCTAGAAGTGCAAGTATTTTTGTAGTTTCATTAATAAATCCCAATTTCTACTACACCAGCCAATTTTAGCAACTAGGCCACTGTGAAATGGGTTGTGCCGTGGTGTTATTAATTGCCCTGGACACTGCCAGCATCTGCCTGGCTGCTGAGTTCCACGACAGCAAGTTGGGGCAATGATGCAATATCACAGGGAAACCACAGGTACCACAGTGCTGGTGGCAGGGTCACCTTTTTACCTGTCTTCTACAGCAGTAGCCCCAATCAGGTGCATGTCTGCTTCTGTGTCATCAAAAACCTTGGCCATCTTCTCCTCCCTGTCCTGCAGAGCCATCTTAGCTTCATTGAGCTGTCTGTCAATTTTGTCATACTCCTTTTGAGACAGTTCTTTGAAGGCCACACAGAGCGTTCGGTAGCCATCCTGGTAGGGGAAGGGAAAGAAAATAAAGTGGGCAAGTGCCCTAATACTAGATTTTCTACAGCTCCTCACTTCAGGGTTAGTGCTTCGGTCCACCATCAGTGCTTCTGGCAGTACTGACCCTGACAGCAAGGACAATTTGTTGGCTTGAGTCAAAAGAGCAATTTTCTCTGTGTTTATACAGTAACTTCATCCCCCCAGAGCAATTGTGGTTCTGCTTATTATGTGCAGAGAACATAGCAGAGAGAAACTAAGAGAAGGACCAGAGTGTGCATCCAGCAGGGACCGGGTGCCACCACGACTGGAACCAGGCACTTCTCCCACTGGACTAAACAGCCTGTTGTTTTTACTTCTATTTTTAACTTGCCTGGGAGATGCTTGGACACAACTGTGATGGAGACCATATAAGTATATCAAATAAAGGTGGAAGCCATCGAAACAGAAAAGGAAAGAAGCCTGGCATCAAAATGTGAAGTGACACTCAGATTTTCAACACTTCCCTTCAAAGCAAGGCCACATTCCTATTTTTGGAATAAAGCTTTCCTGACCCCAGGAGCCAGCCAAATTCCATCCGTGTGCTCACCATAGCATTGCGGTCCACATGGACTTTGGTTTGTTGGATTTCTTCTTGCTGCACCCTTGGAAAAATAGAGGAGTCCGCTCCTTTACAGAAGAGAAGCAACTTTCCTAAAAGCAAATTATAAATAGTTTATAGCATTCACAAGCTGTAGAAAGACTTAACAACGTCAGTAGTGAGCAAGTGATGCATAGGGAGGAAATCTGGCAGGACTAAAGAAAGATGTGCTAGAAGCCCAGCTGACTACCAAAAGTGGCCTTACACCAGCCTGTGGAAAATCTTGTTTGACCCCAAGCTGGGAAATCGGGTGTCCCTACCTGCCTCTGAGCAAGCTTTTTGCAATAGGCTGGACAAAGCAGTTTATTTTATCCTATTGGGAAGCCTAGGCAACTTTACCAGGAAGGGTAAAGTCAGCATCCCATACCTTACAGGACTGGCACTTGAGAAGGATGATGAACTCTGAATTTTTGACTTATCCCCAATGAAACTCCATCCCTCTCAGGGAACATTCTACATCTCTCTCTGTACTTGTTCCAGCCTGGAACAAAGCAGGCAGGGAGCTCTCCATGGGCCACTGTTCCCATCCCTGTTCCCTCCTCTGATCTGCTGCTGGTCCCAAATGGCTGCTACGGAGGAAAATTAACTATCACAAGCAGATCCAGTACAGAATTTAGTTAGATCAGCTTAGAAAACCCACAGCTCAGTCTCTCTGGGTTGCAGGAATAAGGAGGATGTTTTGTATCTGTGCATCCACAGACGCACTCGGACTGTACCTGTGGTAGTTCTCACAATGACACTCATACGGCGACGGACAGGGTCAAAGTTCAACACGTGGAGAAGTTGGTACCTAAAAAAAAAAAAACCCGAAAAAACAAAAACCTTTGACTCAGTAAAAGAAAAACAGAAAAATAACTATTTGAGACAGAAAATCACTAACAATGAGCTGCAGAAATCAATACACCCTACAAGAGGCATCACCCACCAGGGAATGTACTTTTTACAGCTACTGTACAAGAAAATGGAGAAAAACCCCAAACTCCAGTGGTGCTCTGAGCATGGGGCTGAGGCTGTGGGTGCCACCAGTGCACCAAGTCCCCAGGCTGGGCAGGGGCTCAGCAGGGAGTGGGGAACCACACGGCACAGGCAGCAACACTGACTGCCAATTAAGTAAGAAATATCACAATAAGGGAAGCAAGAAGTAAAACTTGCTTGTGAAGGCAAGCTCTCGAGGAGCGCTGGGATTTGGTCAGTGACTCTCAGATATCTGTCAAGCTGTGAACACAGGGTAAAATCTAACTATTTTCAGCTTGGGAGGGGAAAAAAGGTTATAGGGAATGGAGACGTATCCTAAGCTTAGGCTTACAGTATTCCTGCTGTGAGACCCAGCCACTGTCCATAAGGTCAGCAGCCACGCTGTGAATCCCAGGAGCCATCTGCATGGCTGGGCACGGATGAAGGACACATGCAAATGTCTGCAGGCACTTAAGGGACCTGAATTTAGACGTCAGCAAACCACCTGTGGATTTTTGTAAGTGAGCTTTTCAGTCTGCACCTTGCTGTGCCATGCTTTGTAAAGAGTACAGGCGTTTCCAGGCAGGTCAGCACAGTCTGACAGCCCTCAAGGAACAGCTTTGACCTTGCCAGGTTGACCAGACTCGATTAAGCCGGGTGGGAGCGGTGCAGAAGAGCAGCTCCAGCAGCACTTACATCTCAGTTTCATTCTTTTGGTTTCGTATTTTCATGAAATTGTTTTCAAGTCCTAGAAAAGTGAAACCATACCTGTCAATAAACAAAAGGACAGAACAGCATTGAAAACACCCATGGGCACATATTATACATTAACAATGTTCTCGTTTTACCTTCTTTACTGCATAGGAGAGCAAAGAAGGTAGTGAGCCTGAGCTGAAGAGCACAGCTGGATGTTTGCTGACTGCATGCAGAGCCTGCTACGATGTTCTAGCACTGCTCCAATCACCTGGAGAGCTTGGACACTGGAGAGCAGAGACACCAAGAGCCTCTGGACAGGGTCCACTGGGTCTCTGGCAGTTTAACAAGCCCTGAGCAAGTATATGCAGTTGCAACAGCCTCACCTAAAACCTAGGGCCGGGCAATACCGTAGAATCACTGAACGGTTTGGGTTGGAGAGCATCTCACAGATCAGCTAGTCACAACTCCCTGCTGTGGACAGGAACACCTTTCACTAGACCAGGTTGCCAAAAGCCCCATCTGGCCTGGCCTTGAGACTCTCTGGTAGGATTCAAATGCGGGGGTCACAAAAGTAACCCATCCTATTAGTTCACCACTGCATGCCAAGGAAAAAATTTGCTGCATGTGGTAAGTGGTCTCCATTTCTTGGGGATTAAACTACAAGGTCATGAGGGCTCCAGCAAAGGAGCCTCTGCCCCAGCTGGGCACTGCAGCACCTCAGGGCTGCTCTCAGTGAATGCAAACCATGGCCTCAAGAAGCTGCTCAGGGAAGATCGTTTACAGAGCGCCCCTTTTACACAGATCTCAAACCCACAGGCACACATGGCTTCACAGGGCTGTGGGTCAAGCCCAGCACTGGTATCACAACAGGTTTCCCAGAGAGAGCTGCAGCCCTGACTGCACAAAAGGGTCTATCACCTTCAGATAACCTCCACCTCCCTCCCTCCCACCAGAGAGAAGGAATTAAAAACCCAGCATATCTTTATATCCTTACTTTTCTGCGCCTTTCACCAAAGCAATTTCGTCTGGGGAAGAGGAGATGTAGGTGTATTTGCGTCCTGGATGTCCTATCAGTCCATCCACCTGGTCTGCTTCCTTGATCTGAACCGTGTGGCACAGGCAGAGGGCTCGCAGGAACAGCTCCTCACGGCTCTAGGCAGGAGGGAGGGAGGGCTTGTTACCAGCTTAATGCCACACTTGGTTGTGATTTTTGTGCACACACATTTAAAACCAAAAAAAACCCCAAAACCCAACACTCCCTCCCAGCTTCCTTGTATCCACCCAGCCAGGAGCTGACCACTAAAACCCTCACAGCCACCAAGAAGCACACATTTCTTACCTTTTCTGCTTTGCCGTAGTATTTTGGGGGTCCATCCGTCTGAGAGAAGCCATCCACCTCCGAAAAGCAGTCTTTGTACTTGTGCCCATCTATGCAGCACTCGATGAACTCCATGCTGTTCTCCGTCAGGGTGCCAGTTTTGTCCGTGAAGACGTATTCCACCTGGAAGGAAGCAGGCAGGCTGTCTCACTGCACCCCCAGCCCCACCTGTCAGGGAAGGAGCCCCACCAGAAACAGGCTGGGGCGTTTCACTGTGTCTGTGTCAAAGCTGGGGAGCAGTACTTTGCTATCCTAACCTGACCCTGCAAAGCAGAGGTCCCACTACATCACTGTGTAGCTCTTCCACTTTGCTCCTTAGAGCAGCTCCTTTGTTTTTCAGCCCGTTTCATGGGTGGCAGGAGGCAGTTTCTAGACTTAAATTCTGTTTCCAGGCTCTTCACTTTCCCCTCATCCTCCCTCTTGGGTACTTTGCTATAGCTCCTTGTGCTTACAGAACTGCTACTGCAGGTCTGCTGCCTCCTTTGGGGGATTTTCGTCTTGGTGCTGTATTCCAATTAGTTAATTGCTACTCCAAATACATTTCTATTGTTTTTAAAGCAAAATCAAAAGCAAGAGGCACTATGCATCCCCTCCACTCAGTCTCTCCCGGCGCAGATAAAGGGAACCCTGAGCTGTCTGGGTGCCCCAGCAAAGTCAGCAGCACGCCCAGGGAGATGACTGGGCAGACATTTTTGTTAATCCTCAAAGAGACAAAGGATTTTTAATTTTTAATTGAAGCAGCGAATGCAAACCACCCTGACGTGCAGAGTGCTGCGCCTGATATTCCCCAATATGGAAACAATTGGCGTGACCCAATTCCTGCTCTTTCATGCACTATTTATAACCTTATCTGTTTTGCAGAGCGAGTGGAATCACATTAAATGAAAAGTGCCACCAAAGCGGGTGAAGCTCTGCCCTGGGGGGGACTGTGAGGGACTGCCACAACAAGGGTTCCTAGCGGGGGGACAGTTTTATCCACACTTGCATCCAAGCAGACGCAAATGAAGCATATCCTGACCTGCCCAAGCTCTTCATTCAGGTCCGAGGTGTTCACCAAGGCTCCCTCCTTTATTTCTTCATCGTACATCTCCTTGTCCCAAGAGATAAAGAAGGAGCCCAAGAACTTCTGCATTTCTACTGTAACGTACATGGAGACTGGGATAATAAAATTGAAGAGGACCATAAATGACAGGAAGTCCGTGAACATCCGCAAGACCTGCAAAGGAAAGAGGAGAAGTTGCAGTCTGTGTCTGTCAGGAGTAACTCAAGGGCACTTTACAGCAACAGCTTGGGGATTTTAGACACTTTTTTTTTAAGGTTCAGGAGGAAAAAAAAAAACCTAGAAATTGAATACAGCTAAGATACAGGTCTAAATCCCATTTTCCTTTGACACAAAAAAACCTCACTGTCTTCTGCAGATCTACCACCTTCATCGTGACCAAAACAGTGTTTTATCCAAGCATATTCCTCTTAAGAATATACTGCTTCAGGCCTATCCTGACCCCAAGTAACTAGAAACAAGGAGCAGGTGTCTTGAGACCAGTCAAGCTATGGCAAGGGTACAACTGACTCAGTGACATCCCTGCAAGTCCTGCTCAATAACCCATCAAATAACAGATCTCTCCACACTTGTGCTCACTCTTTCAGGCTTGACCGCCCACGTCTCGGCAAGGTTAAGAAATGGGTTGACGTGGCCTCAATTTAAGTTTACCTATTCAAAGCTGAAAGATAGCTGGAGTTCAGATAAGGATCCAGGTTAAATCAGCTGCATTTCTATATCGTATAGTATTTATTTATGCCTTGCCCTGCTCCACACAAATCACTGTGCACAAGCACGAGAAGGGCAGGAAAGAAATGCAAACAGCAGGAGAGACCAAAGGGAACAACAGAGCTTTCTGTGGGCACACAGGACTTGCAGGGCTGATAGCAGGCACTATCAGATTAAATAAAACCACCAATATAAGTAAAGCTGGAGGAGGTGCTGAAATACAAATCCACTTACCTTGAAGGCCTCTCTCTCTTTTTTAGTCTTTTCGTTGTACCAAGGCTCATCATTAAATGGATTACTCTGCCAGACGTATTTCAGAGTCGTGCACACAGTGGCCTTGCTCAGTAGGATGCACAAATACACTATCAAGAAAGCGTTGATAGATCTGAAAAACAGGTTTCTTTTTTAAATTCTTGAAGCTATTTTTATATAGAAAAATCACGTAAATAAGCAAGAACAAGACTTCCTTACTTTTAAGAAGGGAAATACAGAACAAGTGCTTTTGACACTGCTGATATTCAGGGTCAGGTTCACATATTTTAACACTTCTTAATTTTGTTTTTAAATCAAAAAAAGCTACTAAATGATGCTGCTTCTTGCAAGATATGCTTTATCAACTACACAGATTTTTCTGTGCAATCAGAGAGCATCTGAAACAAAAGGCAGCAGATTAAGGGATTATTCTGTACAAGTAATCCATTAAAAGCAAAAACAAACCCAACAACTTCTACTGATTTTTTTTTTTTTCTTGAATATAAATACTCACTTTTCTACTGCAGACCGTTTCTGAGATTTCCCTTGGTAGTTCAGGGCCATTTTTGTTTCCATTCCAGTATAGACTGCAACTCCTGCAGGGTATTAAAGCAGGGCTCATAAGGGACTTGCAGCCACAGAGGGACCCAGCTGGCACTTGGCCATAAGGGGCATCGGTGTTTACATCAAATTCGAATCCCAGCTGAAGAAAGAGGCATTACCCAAGGACTGTTCAACTACAGAAACCTCCAAGGCTGCTAAGTAATGCATCTGCATGTATCCCAGAGCACTGAGCAGGAGAGCTCATGGATCACACACAGTCAGAAAAGACATCAGTCTTCCATAACAGCAGTCACCCTCAATCACTGGTGTCCAGGACGCTGCTCCTAGCACACGTTTCCACCAAAGGATTGGGAACAATTCCTTGCTCATCGTGTCTCAGGCAAAAAGAAGAGCTTGCTGTGGTGTATTAGTACAACCTGCACAGCTTGGCAGCACTGCAGCCAAAACCACTGCCTCTTAATTTCGCCCTGTCCACTTTGCAATCAGTTTGCATGTCAAACATACCTGTAAAGCCCAGGCAGACAGGCTGTAGAGAAGTATTTTCCCTCTTCAAATTTATTAATGAAAATCTACATTTGTCATCATTTATCAGAACCATTTAAATGAATAAATATTAAAAACTGTTCACCATAAATCTTCTTGGTATTTTTGAGGGTAGCACCTTTCAGCAACAGATTTTCAGGACCCAAAGACCTAAACATAGACGAAATTAGAACATTATATTACTCAAACAACATTCAAAGTATTTTATAATTTAGACTCAGAGAGATTATAAAGCTGAACAGATGCTCTTTAGATTTGGTTACATGATTTGTGTGTTAAATTTGGCCTTGCTGGAGTTTCTCTCTTTATATACTTATATTTCCACTTCATCTTACACAGACTATCCCTGACGCTCAAAGTCCCACATTTATTGCAGGATTATCAGTAAGGCTTTTGAGGAATAAGTGCAAAATGTTCAGATCTAGTATGTTCCAGTACTTAGATTAAAATCTGATTTTAAAAGCATCAAAGAACAGTCAATCAATGGCACCACCAAAGCCGATGGCCCCATTTGTGTTTTTATTTCCCTCTGAAACCCCCAATGACACTCTGCTGACCCCCACCCACAACCCTTTGATGGCTTTTGAACATTATTTACTCTTTTTTTTTTTCGTGAAATGCTCTGACTGAGGTTTTAAATTTTTCCTTTCCTTTGAATGAAAATATTTTGTAATTGCCCGGTAAATTTGTTCCACATCAACAGGGCAGGACATTACCGAGTGGTCCTTCACTGCTTCCCCAGGAAGGGCTCAAACAAGTAACAGGATGGCAGAAGAGAGGCCTCCTTTTATAATGAAATCTTTGGAATGGCTAAAGGAAAAAAAAATTCCCAAATGATGGCAGCACAAGTTCAGATCCTTGAAATTTTATGTAGATGCCAAACCCCTCTGAGGAGGGCAGATGCTGCAAGACCAACCTGGCTACAGGCTCTTGGTTACTTCTGTAGATGATAATTCTTCCAACAAATCTGTAAGAAAAATATGAGAAACTTCTATTACAAATGTGATACCACAAACATGTTAAAGAAAAATCACTGACAGGAGATGGAAGCAAACACAGAAATGAGGGCATTTGAGAGTGTAATGTTTCAGAGGGGTGGCTGCACTCAGGACAGGGAGAAGCCACACACTCCCCAGGGCCAGGGGTGTCCCTGTGCCTACAAATCCCAGCACGTCCCCATTACAGACTGCAACACACCCCAGCAAACCTCCTTCAAAGGATTTAACACAAAGACTCCTTACTCCCAGAAGTCACTTGGCCCAATGCATTTTATTTGGGAGGAAGAGTGTCCTAAGATAGTCACATGGACCATTACTACAGCTGAGCTGACAAAAAAAAAACTCATTATGCCATGACAAGTGTTGCACCAGAGAGGTTTTCTTGGAAAGACACTGAGCCTTGAAGAAGTGTGGTGCTGACTTTGCCACCTTCATACGGAAGAAGGCGAAAAGCTCATCACTGCCTTGAGAAACCTTTTGGTCTCAAGTCAAAGTAAGAGATGGCCTTCGCTTTGCAGAACTGTCACTTAATAGATCCCCCAAGTGACGGTGCTGAGGTGTCTGCAGGGGGACAACACCAGGCAGCTGCAGGGCAGGACAGGCAGGGGGATGCAGGATGAGCAGGGAGGGATTCAGGACAGGCAGACTCACTTGTAGAGGTCAGGCTGTGGCTGTTCACACTCGATCGTGGCAGTGAGGGTGTCAATGGCTTCATCTGTACAGAGCACGGTGGTATCTCGCACTGCATAGTGAGTCTGCGCAGAGGACAACAGGCAGTGTCACCACAGGCCCCCAGACACAATCCCATCCCCATCCTCAAGTTTTACACCCTGTAACTTAAAATGCCACCATGCACAGGCCTGTCAGCACCAGCAGCTCACCCAAGCCCTCACCATGGCCCCACAAAGCAACTGAAGCATCTCTCAGTGAAAGAATGAAGTTGCATCTCACAGTGAAAGAATGAAGTTAAAGCTAAAGCTTAAGAGAAACTGCAGTGGGAGGAGCTGCTGGATATCTCTCTGTAAGACACCTACCAGAAGCAGAACATCTTCAGTTTTTCCCTAGGGACTTGTCCTGGTTGGTGTGGAGGGGAGGATGCAGGTGACCCCACAAAGAAGGGGCTCCCAGGGACCACCCCCCCAACCACTGATGGTAACTAGACACCAGCTCCAGCACCCAGGGATCAGGCAGAGCACTGGCAGACTCCAAGCTATTTTTAGCAGCTGCTGCTGCAAAGGTTCATCTCTCATAATTAACTGGAAAGCCCACAAAGGATCTGCTCGCTGCCTTTCAGGATCTATTTATAGGAGCTACTCAGAGCTCCAAGTCACGGCAGGCTGCCTCAATCCATCTTCATAAACAAATTCATTAAAAAGCTTCCTCCACTCCTTACGTTTGCGTCCCCCTCCTTGTGCATCCCGGGAGGCGCCGTTACATTACACACGCTGTAGTCATGGCATTACAAATACCCACCTTCTGATAACCCGCCCGGCTGTTCGTACCGAAAGCAGACACACAAACACACACACACCCCCCTCCAGCAGAAATCACAGCTCGTGTGAAACACGACTCAAAATTGTTCCTGCAGTGCCCGGTACCAAACCCAGCCCTTGTGTGGGGTTTTGCGTCTGCTGCTCCCATCACCAAAGACGTTGTGCAATTACTGAGCGAGAGTTCAAAGCTGTCTCCTAATCAATTCTACAATCTTCACATCCTTTAGTGTATTTAGAAAACACATGTTCTTTTAGCCAACGCGTGACCAAAGATTTGGGCTTCAAAGACAGAGCCCTAACAACATCTCTTATGGTTCTGCTGCAGTTTCACTTAATCAGGCACCTTTCCCATATCTCGACCTGACATGCCTCAAACACCAGAAAAATCCCCACCAGGAAGGCAGCAGATATCCATGCAGATGAGGTTTGGTGATGACCCAAGTGTGCTTCCCTCACCCTCCATTTGCAGCAAACCCCGATTCCTAACGTTAGACATATTTCCCCAAAGAGATCGGGCTTTTCTGTTTCTCTTCCCCTTCAAACTCATCTTCGTCTCATAAAACAAGAGACAGCTCCCAGTCACCCACAGGAATCCACAAACCAAGAAAATCACACCACAGTTCTTGATACAGAAACTCAGCATCACACGTACAGACTCACAAGGGACTGGGAGCCAAGACGCTGCAAAAGTCATGTGAACTTATGCATACAATACACCTGACACAAAGAAGCAGTAACCTTTTGAACATGGTTATCTATTTTCAGCCTGAAGCTACTTCAAAGCTCCAACTCCTCTTCACTAGTGGAACCAGTACAGTGCACCAGCACCACATCAGCTCCAGTTATCCAGTACTGATTAACAGGCAGCCACAAATCCCAGATAACACAGATCCACAGGGGTATTCCCACTGACTTCAGAGTGTGCTGGAAGGAATCATGTCATTTTAAAGTATCTTCCAGTCTTACCACTGCAGCTGCTGGTATCTGTATAATTATCAAACACAAGTACAACAAAATGATCATATCTTCTGACGTAATATAAGTTTTTGGTTGTTGCTTCTTTCCCTAGATTAGAGAGAAATAAATAAAGAAGGAAAAAAGGAGGACAAAGACTGAAGAGATTCATCCTGAGCAAGACTAGTATCAAATTTCACTGCTTGCTTCAGGGAAAGGGTGAGAAAATCCCAGAAGTGACGCTTTTCTCACGCTGGTGAAAAATTCCCCAAATTAATCTAGACATACTGCCTCAAAAAGTCCCCAACTTCCCTGGAAATGCTGAATTAAATCACAGGCACATTGGCAGGTACTGGAAAGGGAGCTGAAGAGCTGCAGGCGCTGCTTTACTGATGCACCAGACCTCGCGACGCGCGGCTGGAGCAGGGAAGTGCTAACAGGCTTCCTGTGATGGGCAGCAAAGCAGTGAGGCTGTATTGATAAAAATCAATACAATTCAGGGCAGCGCCAGCAGAAATGGCTCTTGGAGGCAAAACAGAGCACAAACAATCCCCAAGGGCTTCAGCGCTGACGCACTGGAAGCAGACAAGAGGGAAGAGCTGTTAAATGCAGCCAAGCAGCCACAGGGATGGGCTCCATGGCAGCATCCTACAGCAAAGTGCACCTCCCTGCCATGCAAGCAGTGGCACCTCCAGGTACCAAAGCACCATCTCCCACACACTGCCCCATCCATTCTGGTCACCTTGAAATTGGACTCTCCATCCAGACTTGCTGTAGTGACATAACAGGTCCCATCAGTGCTGCTGGAGGCCAAAAATATCAAGTCACAGGGGAAGGTCTCATCTGCTTTCACTTCTACTATGTCACCAACCTAGAAGAAAGGAAACATTTACATGAAAAGTCTTCTCAGTTGTTGTTGGCTGGTTACAATTTAGCTTCTCTCAAAGCCTAGAAGAAATCACCCTGGCTAAAAGGTAAACTGGGGATCAAGAGGTGTTGGGTCCTTGAACATCACTGCACAGCCCTGTGGGGTGAGCCAGCCCAGCACCAACTCTGAGCACCCACGTGGCACGGTTAGTATTTATTTCTCTGCTAAATCTTGATGGAGCAAGAGACTGTACTTGTCTGAAGTGTGGTGTGATAAATTAACATCAAAGCTAAGTGTACTTTCCTGGTGTCCTTGGGAGAGTTGGAAATAGAAGAGGACTGCCTGTCCTGAAGAAGTGCAAAATGCAGACAGATCTGTCACTTGTCAGCACCAGTTCAGCTTTTGTGAGACAGCTTTTCAAAAGCAATCAAAGGCAGCTTCACTCCTCGAGCGGGAACAGTTCTCGGATCATCTCATCTGAAAGTGAGCAAGCTGGGGCACCCTAACCCAGTGCATCCCTCCTTCCCTGCCCTTGTCTCCTCACTGCACACCTTCGTGCTCCCATCAGCTTCAGCGATAACCACACACTAGTTAACAGTTACCTTGATTTTTTCACTCTCCTTCCGCACCTGCTTTGCATTTTCAACAACGAAGACGTTGCTTTTGTTCACTTCGTTGTCAGCTCTGTGCCTCAGCCAGTCCTCATACCCCTAGGCACAGAGACACAGGCGACAAAACTCATAATGAAGCAAGGAAACTAACGAAAGAGGAGGCGTGAGGCTGGAGAGGGACAGATTAAAACAATGAATACATCAAGAGGTCCTCAGACCTCCTTCATGCCTGACAAAACATCAACCAGAGCAGCTCAAAATGAATCAATTTATTTTAAAAACTTTATATGCATATTTGACAGATTCAGAACAGATTAAAATAACACAAAAATAATCTATATGTGGGGCATGCAATGAGCAGCTAAACTACTGTAACACGTTTCTATTATTCTCAGCTTTGGCAAGAACAGGCTGATAATATGAATAATACACTTAGCAGCCTGCTACTCTTTCCTATGGTAACGCAGGATGAGACTCTTCCTCTTCAGTCTTTACTGGAAGAATAAAACACTGAGATTTGAAGCAGATAGATTTTATTCTAGCTCTCTCTTTCCGGCCACTGCAGAAGAAACTTCTTTTATTATTCAAACAGGAAATTTTAAATAGCACATGATAAGAAAAAAGTCTTTTTACACTGCAAGAAGATGAGGACTACACGTTTTCAGGATTAGCTGCGTGGTTGAACAGAACGTGTCCTTTCCACCTACCAACACGGGAGCAGAGCGTGGGCTATATTTGGAGCACGCCTCTGCAAAGACCCAGAGAGCACTTCTAAAAAGGGAAAAAACATTCTGGTAATACCAGAACTACAGCAGTAAGCTTTACTGACCCTCACACCCTGCTTACAACAGCACACAGATGCTTTACACTGCCAAAACAAGAGGTATCAGTAACCAAACTCAAAATGCAGCCTCTCTTGAGAGGCACCAGTGCACATGTCTTGCCTTCTAAGAAGGGTTCACCAAATCTACTAGCCCATGTTGGTGACTTTTGAGTATATTAAAATACATGTTTATCATTTTCTACACATGTCCCAAAGAGCATCATCTTCTGCCCTCGTTGACATCTGTACCTGTTTGATAGCTGTGACAGTGATGACAAAGAAGAGCGGAAGGCCACTGGTCACTGGGCTGGTTGGGGTGTCCACTATCACCTGCAGAGGAAAAAAAAAAAAAAAAATACAGCTGACCACTGATCTTCAGGTAGCAGATGAAACCAAAACCCTGGGTCTGGGGGGAAAAGGGTGCTCATCCCACTGGGGGCAAGCCAGGGCCCAGCAGAGGAGGAAGGGAAGGAAGGGCCCCATCCCTGGAAGTGTTCAGGTTAGATTGGATGGGGCCCTGAGCAACCTGATCTACTGAGTGGCATCCCATGGCAGGGCGGCTGGAACTGTATGATCTTGAAGGTCCCTTCCAACCCAAACCATTCCATGATTCATTCTTTGATTCCAAAGGGCACATGAGAAGGACCATCACAGGTCTTCCCAGGAGTGCTCTTCCTCCATTGCAAGGAGACTCCAATACCTCCTCCTGAAGACCATGGGATGACCTCAGATGGAAAAAGTCCTATCAGAAGCAGCTTAAAGCCTAAATTTGTCCTTGATGTTGTGGGAAACAAAAGCCTGGGTGAATGGGCTGCTGGGGAAGGGCTACACAAGTGCAGCTATTCAAAGTGTGAATGCCAACAAGTCTGCTCCCACCAAGGGGTGTGCTGGAGAGGATCAAGGCAGAGGACGAGGATGGGGCAGAGGCAGGAACAATTAATGAATTGACAACCACCCTCATTCCCCACTGAGCCACATGAGGGTCCCTTCTCCACTTTGGCAGTGAAGACGGGGCTCGTCTGAACCCTAAAACACTGCTGGTTAGGAAAGGGAGGACAGTCCCAGTCATCTTGAACCACTGACACTTGGAAGTTAAAAATAACATACATCAGCCCAAATTGCCTATGAGATATGCTGCAGAATAGAACATGAATATTTAAGTAAAACAGAAATCCGTGCTTTTCTTTCTGCTTTCAAATTTGGAGTTCAGAGCACGATTTAAGCACCATGACTACACAGGGGTCTTGAGGCAGGTAACTGGATTCCTTTCTGAGCTTGCCCTGGCACACGAGCCAGCCCTGTGGCAAAGAACAAGCCCCTTCATCATTAAATAAACCTTCAGGCTGTGGGAAACTGCTGTTTCTTCTGACTGTATCCAGACTTGCTTCAAAGGGTAAGAACGGCAGAACAGGTTCATAACAGGGAGGAAACGAGGTAAGGGGAGGACAAGCTGCACCCTCGCCCCATCTTCCAAACCAGGGCACAATAAATTGGCCATTTTTCCTGCTGTGCCCAGAGAGAACGGGAGCACAAGAGGCAGATGATGAGGGCTGTGATGAAAGGGATGGGGAAGCTCAGTAGAAAGGCTTTGTATGCCAACAAAGGGACTTTGTCTCTTGTTTGTGCTTCCCTGGCACACTCACAAACAGCAGCATCTGTATATTTATTGTTTCAGGCTGCCCGTAAAAAGCTGTGTTAAGGACAGGATTCCTCTTATCAGCTACGTGGACATTTCTGACTATGAAATGCTGTGCACTGCAAGATTACCCTGCACTACTGAACCCAAAGAAGAAAAAATCCAGAAAATACTGAAGTGGAAGAGAGACACAAGAAGCAGCCAGGTAAGCAGCGTACAAGTTAAGCAGCAGGAGGATAAACCAAGATAAACACCACAAACAATTCCAGGAACACAAAGACCTGGCTCACTCAAATGGGCATAAAAAGTCTCCAAGCAGAAAGTTTGGCAGAAGCCACTTTGGAGGAACAACCTTGAGTGAGGCTAGTGCCAAGTGCCACACAGACACATTGCACACAGCACATGTGATGGCCACTCACTGGGGTGGCATCACTGACGTTTAGGCCAGACAAAAGTCATCTTGCAAAAACTGGGACAGGTCTTGGGAATCCAAGAGGAACTTTGGCTGATAAGGGCAAAGTAGTGGATCTCCTGCTTCACAGAAGGAGAGTTTTCTGCACTGGACAAGATGCAGCTGTATATATTTATGTAAAAAAACCAATACAATTTCTGTCCACACAAACACTGTATTATAGATGTAGGAACACAAACATCAGATGAAGTCCCTGAAATAACTCATTTATATAGTTGGAGCTTGCACTCCTGCACATCCCATGGCTGGATACTGCTCTTCCCCTTCGCAGCTGGTGGGAAGCTGAGGGATAAACAAATAATGAGCCAGAACATAAAAGGCAGGCGACTCTGAAGCTGTTTTTGAACTGGTTTAGGACTTCAACAGCTTAATTTGGATCCACTTGAAGGTGCAAAATCCTTCTATTAAATAATATTCTTCCTAGGTGATTCGTTAGGAGATTAAGGATCCAGAAGTCATCGCCATCAATTAAAAGGGGCACTTTTCATTCCTGGCACCTCCTAAATTAGCTTACTTGCCACCAGTTTGGTCTGCCTACAAACACATTTGGACTATGCTCCCTCCAGACTAACCCTTTCCACAGGGACTTTCCTTGCAGATTCCTGTGGGTGTTGCAACAGATGAAACAAAGAAACAGCTATTTGTGTGTAACAGGAGTTTTATGTTTAACGCACCTATTTTATCTTAGAGAGACAAAGAGCTGAATTTGGAGTCAGATGTAACAGAGTAATAGATGTTTTGATAAAGGGTTTCACAACAGGCAGAGCAGATGCACCAGACAATTCCCCAAGTGCTGTCATGCTTCACTCCTCATGCAGCGATCATGCAAGATAATTCCATTAATTTGAAGAAACTTAAAGATAAGCACAAACATTTAAGCGATGGTATTTTTCAAGGTATAACCCTTGATATTTTAAATGAATGGAGTGGCCATGGGTGATTTTTTTAGTCAAGTGACATCTCCAGAATGACAAGTGCCCAGAGGCAGGGAGTTGCTCTCTACAGCAGTCACTGGATCAGCGCTGTCAGGCTGGATTTTGCTCAGTTGGGTTTGTTTTTAATCTAATAGACCATGAGAGTTGCTTCCTTATTTCAGAGGTGCTCACAGAATATAATTAAGGAGGAACAGCTAGGTTTTTCTCTCACCTGCACACACTTCTGTCTAAAATGGGCAAGCAGCTAGACCACAACCTGTTTGTGTAAGTATAATCAGGAATATTCCACGTTCTTCATGGCCAGAGGGTCAATAGATTAAATGTAATACTGCGTCACTAAGTGGCCAGCTACACAAAGAGGACAACCCGACTCCAGGGCATCACTTCAGTTCAAGGCAAATTACAAATTGGGTCTGACAAAATGGAGCAATGCCAGTGAAATGAAGAGATGGAGGCAAGCCAGCTGACGCCGGAGTAAATTGGCCTTTTGTATCACACTGCCAGGAGGAGCCACACGGAGCCCTTATCTTGGGATCACCCATTTCTGCAGTAACCACCGAAATCACTGTAAATCAGGACTCTTCACTGTAAGGATAAACATTTTAGGCACTCATCTTTCAAACAAGCAGCCTAGGAGACAGTGATATCCCAGTCCTGAACCCCCAAAACCCTGAGGAAGCCACCAAACAGTAGGCTCTCTGCAGCAGACACACGATGCCATTTCATTTGCTGGGGTAGAACTCTGATGCTTATTTTCAGCCCTAGAGCTGGTTGTCTGCTGAGCCCCAGGCCTGAGGGTTTAAAAGGTGAGTAAATGCATTATGGTGATTCTCCCAAACTCCCTTTGTCCCGATGCATTTTGACAGCTTCCTTTTCTTGGACAACAGACCTGAAAAAAATGAGTGTTCAGGCTTCCTCAGGATTTGCCCCTTAACTCAAGCCACAAAGCAGAGAAGGACAAGTTTGTTCACATAAAGAAATTGCTGTTTTGTCCATGCATAGCAGCTTCCTGCAGCTTCATGTTTCTGAAGCTCCTCCTATGAATTTTCTAAATTCTGAGTACAACCTACCTCTCCTGCTTGCCTTGAAACTCATGATAACTGAGACATACGAATATCATGTAACTTCAGAAAACAGTTATACAACAGAAGTAATAACTGTGAAACAAAACCAGATCTTAACTCTGTAGCATCAAGTATATTTTAACTTGTTGACTGATCTTAACAGTTAGGAGCTAAAATAGTTCTTCAGTGTTTCAGCAGTCATTCAAACATCATCTCAGACAGATCTACATATTTTAATTATTATTATTATATACTGGACAATGTGGCAGAATTATGACAGCTTCCAACTCAAAAAAACCAAATCCACTTAAAAGCACAGAGTCAGTTTTGAAGCTCAACTCTTGTTCAAGCTGTGCTGACCATCTGTACCCAAATAAACGCCAATCTTAGCATCAAAGCTCTTACCTGCACGAGGAAGATGATCAGGAAATAGAAGTTGGCAATTCTTCTAAACTGCTCAAAGAGGTTCTTTGGGAGGAAGTTCCAGAGGGTGTACTGTGGAGAGAGAGGGGGACTCACAAACAGACCAAGGTACACGACTTACAGGGACCAGACCTGCAAAATGGGAAGTCTTTGCACAAAAGAGGAAAGGAGTTCTCCCTTCAACATAGCAAGAACCACCACAGCAAGGCAGCTGAGCAGGTCCAGGCAGAAGTCCCAGATCAAAAACCAGGAGCACGATGCAGCTGGATGCTGAAATGTCACCGAGCTCCTGCTTCAGCTTCCAGCTCCAGTTCTCTCTGCTGGAGCATTGAAGAGTTGGAAGTGTCTCACAATTACATGGGGGTTTGTGTTTCTTTGCTTTAAAGTAGGCAACTATTTCCCTTTTGTCAAAATAACCCAAACTACACACTCGGGGAATGGTGAAGGTAAAATAAGATAAAAACAAGATGATCTACTTCAGTAGACAACTTCTAGAAAAGCATTTGTGGACACACAATTTCATTAAGAAATAATGCACAGGAGATTTTTTTCCCCCTGATTCAAAAAAAAAAAGGGAAAAAAAAATCACGCTGCCCATACAAATTTGTTATTAGGTTGTGCTTCATCATAATTTTAAGAAGGCTGCTTAATCACTTGCTTTGGAAAACATGGAATTTAAGAAAAACATGGAAAATAATGCATCTAGTGCGTATCTTTCAGTCCGCCTGGAATAAAAAAAGAATAAGCAGCCAAGTCTCAAGACCAATATCCACTTAATTACAAAAGAGACTGGTCAGTTAAGAAGACCCATGCCTAGCAAATATAAATGGAAAAAAAGAGCAAGGACACAATCTTCCAAAATAAACCAAGGAAGAACTAAAATTAGTGCTAAAACAAACCACTTGTCAGAGAGGGAACTGGAACGGGGGAAGGTGTGCTCACTGAAGGACCCTCTCGTGTGCCAGGGAAATGTCAGTGGGAATGCTACACGAGTTAAACATGGCTAGACTTGAGACTTTTCCCCAAAATAAACTCAGACAGCACAGACATGAAAAAACAGATAAGATCCAAGGCATATGAAAAAAAGAAAGCAGAGGGAAAAACCCCCTTACAGCTCAAGTACAACAAAACTGAAGCCCAAGTGTATGCTGAGCATCATGAATCCTAGGCAATGTGATATGTATCCAGCTGTGTTGACAATATGGAATGCAACTTGTTTGATATTTTACTCAAATTGGCTTCAAATCTTTTAAAACAGCTTCATGAATGCCATGGAAAAAAGCTAAGCAGAAGGCAGATGGGTGTCATCACAGTTTTCCACCATAAACAAAAGCGGCATTAATACCACATGAATGTTTCCCCCTTTCCATTCAAAGGGATAAACAGAGCATGATTATTTTTGTCCTATCTCAAGACAGAAAAATTCCACAAAAAAAGCATTAAAAATGGGGAATTGCATTTTTTCAGTCCATTTATGAAACAAAATGATCCCCACTCCCTTTTGCAAATCTGAGTTGCTGTTATCTCATGCTGGATTACGCCTAACCTGTCCTTTCTCTCCAAAGAGAATGTCAGAAAACTTTTTAAAAAAATAACCAAAAAATCCCAGCTCACCCCAAATCAATGCGTCCATGTGCTTTGCTCTCATCCAGCCTAGGAGAAAGGAACTTGTAGACACCCCCACTGTCATTGATAGGAAGAAACAAAAAGGGACTGGAGTTGTGTGTAAGGTCTGTACCAGGCTGCTCCACTCGCAAAGGGACTTTACGTCCAACCTTGAGGAATTCAGCACTTCGCAATTTCAAAAAGCACGATTAAATGAAATACATGAGCAGGGAACACATGCTCCTGATGCTCCCGATGCAGGCAGAGCGAGCTCACCTTGGAGGAGACGATCCTGTTGTCACAGAATTTCTGTGCCACATACGCCTCTGTTTCCGAAACAGGACGGTGCCCGACCACCACAGTGCGTGTACCAACCCGCTTCTCTTCCCCAGCACACTGTCAGGACAACCAAGAAAGGCAAAAATTAGCTTTTAACTCAAAAAAAATTTAAATGTTTGTGCTAACGGCTTCCAGCTTCTCAATGCACCGTGCTGTTCACTGGAAATAAGGCAGCTGGAACCCTAAAAATTCACTTTATGCCCCAGTCAAGCACAGAGAATGAAGAGGAACACAAGGTCATTTAGCAAATCCAAGGCCATGCTGAGCATTGAACCCAGCTCTGCTCAGCCATCAGCTCCCAGGACCACAGCCTGTGCTACACCCCACCAGGATAGGTTACCTGTGCAGGACATCTGCCTGCATTTGCAGCCTGTACCAGGCAATTTCTCCTCCTTGAAGGAGAATATATCTCTTTATCAAGCACTTGAAGCCATAAGGAATATAATTTATCATCCACACATCTCTTCGTAGTCCTGACCTGAGAGTCCTTCAGCTTTGGGTTTATTCACCGCACGTAGGATGATGGAAGCTGCATCCTCTTTTATACTCACACTCCTGTCCGACCCTTTAGCCCAGGCAAAGCGCCTCACCACACTGGTACACACAGACTTTGGATTTGGCTTAAATAAAAAAAAAAGAAGTCTCCTTCTATGTGAAAATCTCAGGAATAATGAAGCAGAGAGTTTCACACCACAGACTCCTCAAGATGACACGCGGGGTGCTGTGGAAGCCAGCTGGGCTTGCTGGGGAGTTAATTTAAAGCAGAATGATATGTCACAAGCGAATGTCACCCTCGTGTCATGGGGGCTTGATGAGAGCCCCATTGCTGCAGAGCAGCTGGGGGAAGGATGAGGGGAATAGCAGCAGTGTAACCTCAGCAGAGCTGCTCCTCAGGAGAGCATCCCTTGCACAAACACACGAGACACCTGCAATTGGCAACACAGGGCTCTAGCAGAGACCCACCATCTCACTGCCCTGCCAGGCTGCCAGGGGAGCTGCCAGGCCCCCAAAATAAGGATATAGCCCCCCAATCCAATGGAGAGGATGTTACCACATAGTAAACAAAGTATCTGAATAGACCAAAGTAACAGAGTTCTTCTATTTCAATGTAACTCAAACACAGACTTTGCAACTTATGACTTCATTTAAACCCACTTGCCAATTTGTGACAAAGCAGAGGCCACCGGGTCCCCTCCAGCGCCTGCAGCCCTGGGGAAGCTCTCAGGTGGACGAGGCAACACTGTGGGCTCTGTCCCCATGAGACTTCAGCTCTAGGCTGCCCAACACACTGAAGTTTCTCAATGGATCAGAAAACTCTTTTTTCAACAGAAACAGAAGTATGCAATCGTTTAAAAATCAGCTTTTCATTCTGTCCAGGTTTCCCCTTTCATATAACAAAGTGTCCCTGCCACAGATGCTCACAGCCAAGGGAGGAGACCTGGCTGGCATTTTGCAAGGTTGAACTGAAAGTTATACAGTGAATTTAAAATGCCCACTAAAAGCAGTTGGAGGTCAGGGGCAAAAAGCAGCCCTAGACCTGGCTAAGGTTTTCTTAGGGTGCCGAATTTTAAAACAGGAAAGACATTTGTCACAGTCTATGGTTTGAAGGCATTAGTAGGCAGCAGGGCTGCTAAAACACCAGCAGACACTGCTCATACTCTGTTTACTCATGTCAATCCTCAGCCCTACAGCTCGCTTGCCATGAAACCCCACCACAGCAGGTGCCAAAAATGCCAAATCCCCATCAAGGGCTCAGCCTGCCACAGACAGATGCTCCTGGAGTGCCTGGGATCTGGCTCCACATCCTTGTTGTCCAGAGGGCTCATCGCAGGCAGCTTGTCAGGCTGCAAACAAAACCCAGCTAGAGAAAAGGTGCTCTGAAAACAAACAGGCTAAAACAGCAAGACCTGGGACTAACTGCTGCTTGGGGCAGGTGGAAAAACCAAAAATTTAAACAACTGAAATAGGTGTACCTGAAGCAGCAACAACTGAACGGATCGTGTTGCACCAGGAGCAGGATCTGCTCAAAGGAAGCAGCAGCTCTTCCCTCCCCCCACTCCCCACCCGTGTCTGGAGCATCTTTAATTAAAGAAATGTTTTTACACCGTGCCTAAACCTGGTTTGCTGGGCTGACTGCTCTTGCTACAGCCATCCTCAAACCTTCAGCAGCTGATGCTTAGAGAAGAAGATGGAAATTTCTCACAACCCTGTGCCATGTCCCTGCACCTCCCTACACTGAGCCAGCAGCGGCCACCAGCACTCAAACATGGAAAAAGCAGGCAGGACCACACTCCCAGCTAGGGAATGTCACCACCCTCCCAGCCTCATCACCACCACCCACAGCAGCAAACGGCACATCTTCTGAACTAGAAACTAGACCCAGAAAAGGTTCCCTGATGTATCAGCTGCATTATGGAGGTGGGTCTCACCAACCTGCGTGCCAGGAGCGAAAGGCAGAGCCATTCATCCACGCCACTGCAGCACCAGGGAGCTGAGACAGACTGTCCCCAAGTCTGAAGTCCCTGTGGTGTCCCTGGGCAGGATCTGGAGCCAGGCGTGCCTGGCCAGCATCCTTCCAGCACAGGGAGGAAGTGACAGCTTCCCCTGCCCGTGCCATTGGCAGAGCAGTGGGAAGGAGCAGGGGTGAGGGTCTGCCAAACACACACACTGGCACAGAAACCACAAAGTTCTGGTTAAACCACTACTGGAAAAATATACAAGAGTATTTACTGGCTACCCAGTCAGCCATAGAAAGCATGGAGGATGTGAAGCCCCAGAGCAGAGGAGAACCCAAATCCCAAGTGTGCAGTTGGCTGACCAAGCCCCACTGAGTTATCACCACCAACACCTACGTGGGCTTTCACTCTCAGCTCCCTTCAGTTATTTATTAGAAGCATCTCCTACAAAGTTGACTGTAACCCCACTGTAACAGTAATGCTGTAACTCCACGGTGCATCCCAGTCCTCTGCTGTGGCACCAGAGAGAACTCCTCGCTCCCTGGTCTGGCCGGGCTCCCACCACACACAGCACTTCATTTCCCATTCCCCCAACCACCCCCCATTGTCACGCCATCCCACAGCCCCACGAGAAGCTGGAAGGCTTCACACCACATCTCTCTTTTCTCCACCTCCCAGAAAGCAAGTGCACGCCACCACGACAACGCCTGTGGCGAGAGGTGTTGGCTCAGCTCAGCAATTAAAACACTCTCATTTGGACGAGCCCACCTCGGACCGCTCGCTGGGTCGCTAATAGATTGCTACATCTTAATAAGGGCTCTCAACGGAGACTTAGAGATTTAGGGAATAACTGCCAGGCTTTGGGGAAAATTATAAAATATGCAGATTAGCACGGAGAGGATTTGGATGACTTTTTCCGACTGCCTTTCATCAAAAATTTCGATTCTGATGGAAAAAAACCAAAATTACTTGGATACAATTCAAACAGCTGCCTCCTTGTCTGGTGGGGCTCTATAAAGCCCACAGTCCCCAGCACTACAGTGAGCTGGTGCAGGCAAAAGCCCGAGTTTGTCCTGCTGTTTAGAGCCAAGCTGCCAAAAGGATTATTCAAGAAAATAAACAATTGCATTCCCCTCACGTGCACTTTATCACCTCTTTCAGCCCGAGGTGTGGCATTTGCATGAGCAACGGGAGAATAGGAGTGATCTGTAGGATATTAGTGGTGTCAGACTGTGGGGCAGAGCCAGCAGAAGCTGCACTGCATCATCCCCCCAAGCCTTGAGGACGTGGGGATGCTGGTAGGTGACCCCAGACCCATCTGCCAAACCTGCAAGCCAGAAGAGCTCCCAGCAGCTGGGGGACACTACAGACACCAGGAATTGAGGGGAAGGAAGGAGGTATTTTTGAGCAGTCACTACCCCGTCTGCATCATCCGAGGACCAGCCCCAAAGATGTGGGTCTCTCCTGCAATGTTTCAAGTGTCCATTCAGGGCTCCTGCTCCTCTTGCCCAGTGCCTAACCAAGCCCATCAGCGAGTCAATCTTTCAGCAGGGCATCCAAACCAGATTTCTCCTGAAGGAGCTCGGCTGGAAGACAACAGCCAGAGTCAAACACAAATCACAGGAGATAAAGATGAGGCTAGCGAGGCTGCTCTGCCAGGAACATCCTTCACATTGGCAGCTCACTTTCCATCTTCGTTTTACCCTCTGGCAGGACCAGGTGCCCAGCTGCAGTAATAAATAACCACATTGTCACCGCTGATGCAGGCATGCTCTGCTGCATGGGCAAAGGGGTGCTGCTGCAGCAGCACAACCCTCCTCATCTCATGGAGATATTCAGATACAGAACATAATTCTGTTAAATACTTTGGTGCAACCCAACCTTCTCATACACTCACCTTTTATAAAGCCCACATACTGCCAGCAGCAGCAGCTCTGAAAACAAGGCATTTAGGGATAATGACTATTTTCTTACATTTTTATTTAGCATCTACATGCACCAATAAGGTCAGCAGAGATCTAGCATTTCACTACAAACTTTTCTTTGAGGAGATAAGAACAGTTAAGATTTGAAGGCATCAGACCAGGTCTAAAAATACCCACAGATGGAACTAATAAATAACACATCATCTTTTATGACTTGAAGCTGTTGGAACATTACATAGAGACAATGGAATTATATTTTCAGCCTACAGCACTCTCCAAATTCTCCCCAGTTTCCTGGAATCCATCACAGCACCATATACAGGACTGAATGGCACTTGATAAAAATTGCAAACCTGGGTAAAAATTAGCAAGCTTGGATAAAAATTAATGGAGTTAGACTGAGTTCAACAGGAGACGTGAACCTGTGCTCTGCAGCCACCACTGACAAGGACTGCTCTGAGTGGACAATTTCTAGGGCAGCTGCAAAGTACAGTGTTTAATTATGTGCCCCATATGGAAAGCAAGTGTCTGTGCTACCTGCTGGCCCTGTTTCCACTAAAAAAAACATACTGGCAGAAGGAAAAAACCCACCACCATTTGATTTACTACAGTTTCAGAAAGCAGCTAAACCAGAACTAACTAATAAAAAAACCCTCCTTTTATGTTTGCTGAAGATAACTTCAAGATACAAAGCAAACACAAATAACTCGTAGAAAACAGACCCAATAAAAACCACAGGCATTTAAAAAAAAGTCATCTGCTAAAACCAGAGATAATTATACCGTACAAGTACAAAGTTCAAACATTTGAATGAAATCACAGCTTATATTAAATACATGCAAAAGAAAGATTAAATCATATCACTTGGCTTCGATCTCATGAATAAAGTCTAATTGCTCCTATATTTTTCCATTTATCAAAAAAGTAGTAGAGAAGACGACCTGATTTACCAAAAAAGCCTGCAAAAATAACACCACCTCCCAAAACAGCCTGTTCTAGCTCCTGTTTCGTTTAGCCCCAGAAGAACAAAGAAAAACATATGCACAATTTTAGAAAGCCTCCACAAATTTACCGTAACAGCCCAAAAACATCCATCAGCCTCAGGGAGTTGCTCAGCACACCAACCCCACTGCCCAACCGATACATTTTTAATTGAAAATTCTTCTTGCCAATTCTTCTACAGCTCTTTGTCTTTAGTCATTTCTATGCAGGTAAAAGCAAGGCTTTGAGAAGACCCTTAATAATTTAGGAGTTCAGACTATGCTTACCCACATCCACCACATATTTAGGCAGATGTCCTGATTTAGAGAGAGCACTCCACCGATTGGGATCAGCCCCTCCACCCTCCCTGTGCCTACGGGAAAGGGTCAATAACATGGACAGACCTTGGAAAGGAAAAAACAAGCCAACACTGTATTCAAAACACCAAGAGCTCATAGGTCCAAGAGAAAGGGCTGAAGGTGTGCACTGCTTCAAGCTCATTTCCCACTGGATGGGACTTTTGCTGCTCAACCCCAAGCAAAAAGAGGAAGGCTGGTAACCTTGCGAAAGCAAAGTTGAAATTTAAACCAGCATCCCTCCTCCTACCCTGAGGCTCCTACTCGTATTTTAAACAGAGACAAACCTGGCTGGGGTAAGTCAGGTCCAGCCAAGGTTGGGGGCAGCAGGGGTAACCAGGAGACCCCCCAGACCAACAGAACAAGCAACAGCAAAAGAGGAGTCATGAGAAAAGGACTAATAACTGTTTGGTTTTTTTTGTTTTTTTTTTTTTTTTTTTTAAATCACAGTCAACACGTGATGAGGCTCAACACCCAGCCCCTGTCCCTGGTCCCTACTGCAGATGACAAAGTGGTAAATGATGGTGATGATGAGCAGAGCATCATTGACCCACATGACACCATCCTTAATGCAAGTTCAAGTACAGCCAAGCAAGGAACCCAACTAGAGCCTGTTCCCCTCTGTCCCAAGATTGTTCTGCCTGACTGTGTGGGCTTGTAGGAAGGTCACTTTCATCAAGGACAATGGGCTGGGGAACAGCAGAGCCCAACTAGGCTGTGCTTCCTGGAAAAGCTGACTTAGCCAACTGATAAAAACAGAGAGAGATATGCCAGGGTGGGGAGAACAGGAAAAAGCTACTTGAAAGATCTAATACGGGTGGAGAAAGGAAACACAAGTGTTTTTTTCCCCAGATAATAAATGTACAGGAGGGCCCAGCCCTATCCTGGACTTGGGGAGCGTCATGCACAGGGCTGACAGCTGAAAAGACCTTTTGTGGCACGGGTTTTGTTTTTCTTTTTCCTTCTGGAGACAGTCTGCCCCCAAACCAAGCAGCACTGCAACTTCCCAGCAAACATGCCACAATATCTGTAATCACAGCTTCTGTTCAGCAGCACTTTGCAGAAAGGCAGGTTCATGTATGATGCAGAAAGTCAAGCCCAGACAGTATTGACTGGGCCAGTATTACTTCAGTGCTGCTCTTGTGTGGCAAATCTGTTCCTCCTGTTCAAACATAACCACCGACCTTTGGAAGTTTTCAGTATCTCAATTTTATTCTCTACCCTGTTGGCAGCCAGGGTTATGAAACCATTGCTCATCTTGAAATACAGGCAGCAGATCTTTATTTTTGGCAGTCCAAAAGAAAAGTTTGACCAGCATGCTGCCAGCATATAAAATTCAGGCTCATAGGAACACTTCAGGCTCAAGAACAGAAAAGGGACTTTGAGTAGAGCCAAATGTTTTGCAGAGGTCATAAAGCAAATACAACAAGGTCTTCCTGCCTTCAAAAGTCTTCCTCCCTCCCTTCCCCAGCTCAAGCTGTGCACATATGTCTGTTCATTGGCAGCTATTTTAGCAAGGCAGCAAGCTCTCCCGAGCAGTGATTTGGCCTGGCAAAAATTAAAATAAGACCAAAGTGGAAAAAACCCTCCAAGTTTGCAATTGTCAGTGCTGGCATCATCACGCAGAGCTATAATTTGTTGGTTTTCCCGTTGTTTTCTGGTCCTCTGGAAGCCTGAGCTCTTCAGTTATGGAAACAAAAAAGCCCTTAAATGCTAGGTTGTGCATCCCAGCTCGGCCAGACCTTACTCTGACCTCTGCCACCTACAAACATTTTGCCCCTTTTTGGGTTTTCCCAGCATTTCAAAGCCAGGCTGCCAGCTGACTGGCGAGCAGCCCATTTCCCAGAGCAGTTTCCCTCCTTTCCCCTGGGAAGCAAGCCTGCCTGGCTGTCCACACTCCAGGGACAGAGCTGCAGACCCTCCCAGCAGGGTGTACCTCACCACAGCACCCCAGAAACACAGACTGGCACCCAGGCCCACCCAGCCACATCCCCCCAGACCAAGCTGTGCCCCAGGGAGGCTGTCCTGTGTCACACACAGCAGCCACCACAAGGGTGGGAGGGCAATGCCAGGCTGCAGGAGCTCACTGAGTCCTGCACCAGCATCAGGAGGTGCCCTCGGTCCCTGCAATGGCTGCCCGAGGTCCCAGCCCTCCACCAAGCCCCTCACTCACACTTGGTTCAGATTAAGTTTTTCAACTCCAAAAACGTAAAAGCTGCAGTTTTCTCACCCTTGCCTTGCTGTACCACAGAGAAAGGTTTCCACAGAAACATCAGGAGATAAAAGGGAAAAGAAGGAGAAATCACCGACTTCACCCCTTGCTACAAAATCAGCTCCACATGCCCCAGACCCCACTGGTAATATTTTCATCTCCAGCTACCACAGTGACCAATAGATTCATCCTTGGGGCTGCAGACACAGTCATACCAGGATACAGGATCACTGCAATCCACTCTGTCAGGAGAGAAATCCTCAACATGTGGCCTAGAACTGTTTATATTCAGGAAATCCTTTGGCTCATACTCCTGCCGGGCTGGATAAGGTGGCTGCAGAGCAGCTCCTGCAAAGCACGGGCTGCCCAGGGCTGAGTGAGGACCTGCCAAGCATTGCCAGCAGCAAGCAGCCCGGACTGGCAGCAGGAGGGAAATCTGCTTATCCCCAGGGACACGATGCTGAGGTTTGAGCTGGCCCCAGGATGCTGGACTTGGAGCTCAAGGGGTTTCAGTGTGGTCCATCGCAACACCACCAGCTGCAGAAGTGAGCCCATCCCGTGCTGGAGAACAGGACAGCATCACAGGAGACAACTCAGCCACCTCCATCCTATCAGAGACTATCCCCAGCCAAGCACTGGGACAAGAGCGTTCCTACTCTCACAGATATCCAAGACAAGCTCCTTGACCCAGGGTTTCCTCTCTCTGCGTGACTGCTTCTCATCCTGACTTTACAAGAATGGGACTTTGTCAAGTGGAAAGTCCAACTTCCATCCATTCAACTGCACTGAAACAAACCACCCCGTGGAAATTATGTACTCCACAATATTAATTTGGGTGACACAAGGGCAACAGCCCTCTGGGAATCGCAGCTCATTTTACTGTGCTCCCTCCCTGAGCAAACAATATAAGAAAAGGTGAGCTGTAAGGAAGAAGGAAAAAACAAAAGAATAAAAGCCTTCTACAACTCAGAGTGAACAGAAGTGGCATGCAAAACTCCACCCAAAGTAAACAAAAAATATATTAATACTGCCTTTTAAGCTCAGCTTCGCAGCCTCCCCAGTGCAGTCTAAGTCTTAACAGACAGCAGCTGCTTGGCTTTGTGCAAATGCTGGGGAGGGATTACACAGAAACCATAATGAAAGATGGCAGGGCTGCTCACAAAGTGGATTTTTTTCCCCTGCATTTAATTTCTCAGCAGTGAATTTGGGGTTGGTTTTTTTTTTTTCCCCCTCTTAAGCCAATTGAGGCTCTGGCAATGGAGCACAACATCGCTGCAGTCAAGCAGTATTTAATTTGTATCACTGCTGAAGAGATCTTGCATCACAATGCCAAAGAAGAGCTTCAAATTGTCTAGTCTTGCCTGTTGCACATCTTACTCAGCTCTTCTAGGCCCTTTAAAGTACAAGAATAATAGGAACCCTCTGTTTTGCAAATCAGTGCATTTGCCACAATACTGCAAACAAATTACAGCTACCAAATGACTGATGCCTCTGTATCTCACTTTAGTAGTCTTATAAAAATCTTGTTCAGATGTACAGCACACTAAGACATGCAATATGTAAAGACCCTTTGAAACCACACAGCAAAAAATTACCAAGCCCTCCACATATGGCCCTATAGAAGCAAGGCTGGGATACTTTCACCTAAAGATCCCACAAAATTCAGCTGAAAACAGAGCAAAAAGCTTGCAGCAAAGCATTACTCAGCCAAGGCCACAAAGGAGGTTAACAGGAATCCTGTTCAAGTTGTGAAAAAAAATTAAAAGCCTGATTTGCTCTCAAAATAGCCAGCTAGGACAGCCTTACAGGGACTTACCCTTCCTTCTGCTGCAGAGGGAAAACAAAAAGCTCTTTACAAACAGCCGGATCAAAACTAAACGCATTAAGCTTTCATTAAAGAGAACAGGACAAATGCCTCTGAACTACAAGCAGTATCAATTAGAACTGGATGACCACAGCAGGTATGCTTTTAGACTAAACAGGTTTCAGTTGGAAATCCATCCCAAACAATCTGACTGAGATTCCAAGGTGGGGAAAAAAAAAAAAAAAATCACTGGAGTCAGCAAGATGCAACAGGTGCCAACAAGACTGGACAAACTGGGAATCACACATGGAAGGGATTGCATAAGGAGCTAAACATTTCACAGAGTATTGGTTCTGATCAGCATCCATGGCAGCAAGCACCCCTATGAGAGAACAAAAAACAATGGAGGGGAGGAAAAGCAAAACCTGGGACTGCTCTCCTCCCATCAGTGAGCCCCCAGCTGCTCTCCCCACCCCACTGCCCCATGTCCAGCTCAATATCCAAGTGCACTTTGCAGCCATCAAAGTGGTGTCTTGTGCCAACAGCAGCTCTCTGGGTTCTGGCCAAGCCCAAGAGAGAGCCCATAAGCAAAAATAAATATATTTAATGCATCTACATATATTGCATGCATGAATATTTAATGCGCATATATATATTGAAGTCACTGCAGCCTCTGGGCAAAACAGGCTTTTCCTGACCCAGCAGCTGTGCTGCTGCCTGGCAAGAGCCAGGTGAGGGCAGAGGCCAGAGGAGACCTTTTCAAAGAGAAAAGTTTCACCGTTTCCCCAGGCTACAAGTTAGTAAATCCAGTTTTAAACCAACACACAGGCAACACTGGCATTGTCCTTCTACCATGGGAGGGTGATGGCAACCCACTTAAAACTCCATGCACAAGTCCTGGAGTCAAGTTTATTGCAAAAAACCCAAAATACTAACTGCCCAAATCAAATGTTAACCAATTCAGGCAAATAGAGTGAACAAATCAGTGGTGGGATGTTGGATAAATCAAAGCAACTCAAACTGCAGCATGGTGATTACACTGAAACCAGTTGGGGCTGCCTGTGGAAAGGGTGCAGGGAGTCACAGGAGAGCAAAACTAGACGAGACAATTTTAAAATAACCATAAAAATAGAAATGGCTTACAATCATCAGCAACATGAGCAGCAGAGTCCTTATTACCTATTTCCAATGAACAGGACACACTTTCTGACAGACACAGTATCCCTAAAGGCAGGTCTGAGCACAGTCCACTTCACCACGTCCTTCATACTGTGCTCACTGCTAACAACAACCCAGCCGTGTGAGGCTCCTGAGTGACAGCAATTAATCACCACGGGGCAAAAAACCAGCCACCGTCCAACACCCCAAGCCCTGCTTGCAGTCCAGTGTCTGCACAGTCCCCACGACTCAGGGAAAACTGCAAATCTCCAGGCAAACAACAGAAAACACTAAAAAACCCACACAAAAAAACCCTCTCTGAACCTCAATACTGCTTGGTAATTGAAGTAGGGGGGAAAAAAATTGCCTACTTGCAAGACATGAAGGAGCTGCCATGACAGAGCTGTAGAGATGCACGCCAGGCTCTCCGGGCTCCCACGGAGCATCACCTGGGGCTCCAAGCCCAGCTCTGGATGCAGGTCCACTGGCTGGGGAAGGCACAGGCAGGTAAAGTCCAGCCTGTGGATTGCACTGGCAAAACCTGCTTGGGAAAAACCAGCCCGTCCTTCCTCACACCAGCCCTCTGCAAGCACAGAATTATTTCTCAGATGAGCAGCAAGAAGATTTCACTCTAAATGCAAAGCTATTTTCTAAGATCACCTCGGGATCTGTCCTGGCACAGGGCAAGACCTGCTGCCCTCTCCCCTCGCCAGGGTCCAGTGGGGGACACTTTTAGGCAGAAAGTCACCAGAAGGACTGACTGAGCAGGGCAGGAAAACTTCTGCACCGCCCTCCGGCCTCAGCACCCGCCTCCTACACACAATTAAATACAGGAAGCTCCCTCGAAAAATCCCCGGAGCAAACATTTTCAGGGAAAAACAAGTGGGTCACTCTCTGTTCAAGTTTCCCAGAAAACTCCCCCTCTCCAGGCACCCCAGCCAGGCTGGGCAGCTCAGTGACTGTCTCACCCAGGCACCTCCAGCAGGCAGATCTCAGCCCCAGGGATGATCCCTGGCATTTTCTCAGCAGGGACAGCAGGTCCAAAAGTCTTCCAAGGGGACACAGAGTCCCACACTCCAAGGAATTAGCAGCCAAAGGGTATTTTTCTGCTGCACACCTCAGGTAAGAGATGCAAGCTTGGTGCCATGGGAGGAAGATGCTCCCAGGGACCCAACCTGCATTACTGAAAACGTGATCACTGGCGGACAACAACTAATTTGAGTGTGAAGGTCTCAGTCAGAACTTAAAGACACCATAAATACTCTCCACCAGCTTTGATTTTAACTATCATATAAAAAAATAAATCTCTCCACTACAGAGAGACAGTTACAGCCAGAAAACAGCAGTTTTAATCAGAAAGGAGGTGCATAAACTAAAGACAACAGGATGACATTAAAGGCAAAGCTGAAAAGCTTGCTATTAACAGACAGCCTGTTAGCTTTTACAACTTTTATTGTTAAAAGCAAATCGCCATGCCTTCAGCTGCAACTCCAGTCAGCTCAGCTCTGAACCTTCCCTGCACAGCCCAGACAATCATCATTATTCTCAGCAAAATACCAGCTGGGGACAAAAATGGTATTGAGTGAAGAATAAAATGCAGCCCAGACACATGTAATTCTCTACAAAAAAGTTCTGCACACCACAGGTTTAATTGGCAGCACGACTTACCATTAGTATTTGACCAGTGCTTTCCAGTCCCTCCCTACAGCAATTTGTAACTTCTCCACATGTAAATGCTTCCATGCAGCTGTTTATCCCAGGCTGAGTTTTGTTTGATTTTTATTTATTATTAGCCAAATGGTTGAGCTATTTCAGGAAATAAGGTTAAAGTTAGGAGATACTAAAGAGGAAACAGTTACAGGAATCTGAGAAACTCCTGTGTCCCTACATTCCACAGAGTTTGAGAAACTCCCGTGTCCCTGTTTTCCAGGGTAGGGGCATCAAATAAAGGATTGCAGCCATGGGAAAAAGCCTTTTGCAGCTATTTGAGACTCTAGTGTCTTCTCTGTGGTCAAGTATGGGTTGCCTTGTGGCTGCTACAGGGGAACTGGCCCCAAGTGCATGAAACGCAGCTATCATGTTAAATACACCTTACAAAATAAATTCCAACAACTTTCATGACAAATTCAAGTTGCTTCATTAAAATCCACACTCTTTTGAAGTGTAGGATTTCTCCAAGCAGAACTGTCACATGGTGTCACAAACACCCCAGACCCAACCTTTGCTGCTTGCAGGTTTTTGTCACATTCATGAAAGCAAAATGCTTCTTGCAGAGGTTGTCAGTCAGGTACAAGGTATCTGACGTGCAGCCTTACTCAAAAGGTGTTCATGTGGCTTGATTTAGGGGAAAAAAGGCAATTCTCAAGGCTACCAACTCCTACTTATAGTTTCCTTTATTATTAGAATAGGAACTGCAATCACACACTAATGTTTGGTTCACAGTCTCTGAAATAAAAACCAAGTGTGAAAGAAAATCACAAATGTGCTCCATATCCCAAAAATAGACATTATTACACATTTGCTGCAAAAACTACAGACAGGAGTGTAACTCATCATCCTCCACCTCAGACTCAAGACATCTCCCACAAGCCATACTCCAGCATCCTCCCAACCTGGGCAGGGGCTGTGTGAGTGGCAGCCAACAGTGGTCAGCTCCCACACCACCCCGAGCTCTCCCCAACCATCCCTGCCCCATCTCACATATTCCTCATGGCCAGTGGGGAATTTTTTTCCCCCTCTAAAAAGTGACTTCGGGCCACTTCTCATTTTCTGTCACTTGAATAAGACTCAATGGGGGTATTTTCCTGCAGAGCATCAGGTAGGACCTGCCCCATGGGGTCCATAACCAGCCTGGTGGTACCCCCATTGCTGGCAGCTGCAGACCCCACAAGACCAGCAAGGGAACATCACTCCAGCCTACAACAAGGCAAAGGCACTGAGTCACGATGCAGGTCCAACCCAGGGACAAGCACTGCACGCCCATCTAAAAGGCACTTTCTTTCCCCAACATCAAGCAAACATTCTTGGGAACCTGCAGCTCAGGACAAGCCCAGCACTTTGCTAAACACCAGGGATTTACCAGGGTACAGGCTGCAAAGAAGATCAGGCCCCAAGGTATTTAATTAAAAGGGAATAACAACTAAGATCCCACTGTTAAGACACTGCACAAACACACAAACAGAAGAATTTTGCTCCCAATTACAGACTGTTTGTTGTTTTCCTACTTATCTTGGGTTCTGAACAGAATAGGAAAATACCAGAGCAAGGAAGTGCACAGACTGCAGAGGCAAGAGACCCAGGAGGGAGTGCTGTGACAGGCAAATATCAGTCCATGAGCTCAGCCAGCACTGGGCACCCCAAGAGGAGGGAGAGCACTCTGGGGTCCCTCCCTGCCCCATGAGCAGCGTGGTATCTCCCTGGGGCTCGCTTCCAGACCAGCCTTAAATAAAAGCAAATGGAGGGGAAAACTGAAATAATGAGGGCATCAGTAACTTTTCTGTCTGCATTTCTCATTTAGTTCTTAAAACAGCCTGACTCGGCCTCAGCCCCGCAGCACTGGCAGAGCCGTGGTGCAGAGCTGTGGCCTGGAGGTACAGCTCTCTGCACACTTCAGAAGAATCCAGGAAGAATAATAAAGTGAGAAAAAGCACATTGTCTTTGACGCACAACACAGGGACCGGCAGTTCCCAGTGAGTCTGGAAGTGGAGAGCACTCACCCCAGTCCGGAGGGATCCCAGCACAGACTGACCCAAACCCTCCCCAGGCCACCACCACCATTCCCCACTCCCACATCCTCCCCGCAACAGCTGTACAAGCTGCATGAGGCTGAAAATAAGACTAATTCTAAAATCCGTTCCCAAAAAAGAATTGAAGTTATATTTCAAGTTGACAGTATCTCCCAAAAGTGGATTAACTATGGCAATTCAATCCCACCTCCCCGCAGCGATTCCAGCCCCCCTATTCTTTCAGCAGGGATTATTTCAGTGGTGCAAATTGAGGTTAAGAATCCAATTTGTTTCTGTAGAGCATCACTCTATAACCCTGGGTAGCAAATCAGACTTACACACACCACTCTACCCTTCTTGCTCTTTTAGCCATCCCATTTCATACCCTATCCAGGATAAGATAAGGGAGAAACAGAGCCACTAACAATCATATTGATAGGGTAAGGCACATCCATCATGCCTAAGCCGTGAAATGCAGCTGAAAACAGGATTTTTAATACCTGTTGGTATTTATGAGCTTCTGGCAGAGACCACACAGTGGAAAGGTTACAACATTTATCTGAGTAGCCCTACAGGATCTTAAGTGTCAGAAAATCTGCAGCCTTCAATAACTGCAGTGAATTTTCTGCAACGCCACTGCCAGAAGATGAACATCTCTTGTTAGTACAGTGTTACCCACCCAGGACCAAGGGCAAGACAGCAGCCTGGGACAGCTCCACAGAGATTGCCATGGGTTGTCCAGACAGCAGCAGAGAGGGGACCACTCCAAACCTCCTGGGGCACCTTGCAGGGCTGGGGACAGGGCAGATCTGCAACAGCACAGCAGGCTGATATGGTCACCAGCTGACAACAGCTCGTTGATACTCAAATGCTGATTACAAAGCCTGGAGGTGGAAAAAAATGCCTAAAGCCCCCCACCAACACTGCAGACGCCCTGACACACTATTCTGGTCCCCAAGCAGAGCTGTTCCTCTAGCCAGAAACCTACCTCTAACCTTCCAAACAGGTGCTGCAACAGTTCAGCTCTGCAGGAAGCATTTAGAGAGAGCTGGGTTCGGTGTTCAATGCTTTTTTTTCTCTGCCCCAAAGGACAACACACCCAAGCAGTGGTGCACGTCCACTCCCCATGCCAAGGGACTGCAGGAGGTGGCACAGAGACTGTGCGCGGCCTCTCCAGGCAGCACAGGGGTCATGCCTCGTGTGGAAGGAGGGTGCTGGCTCCAGAGCCTAGTCAGGCACCTCTGTGGTACCTGCTCAGGGGAAGCAGCCACCTAAAAAAGGCTTTTATCTGAATCCAGTGGAGATGTTTCAAACCCCAAACGGGACCAAGTATGTCTGAGAAAAAAAACCTCCTGCAAGGCTGGGGTAGGAAGCACATAACGCAGGGGAGAGCTACCCTTGAAACTCATCAAAGCCCGACACTCGGGGCACTGCGTTTAGATGTGATCTATTTGTCCCCGAGGCTGCAGAACAATGGTTGCAGCAGCGTATTCTCCACAGGGCTAACCCAGAGCCTGCAACAGAAACACAACCTACAACTGGGAAAAAAACCAAATCAACTGGTTTTCCCCCCCGTAAGCACCGCAGAGCTACCCCCGGGCTTACGAGGGAGATTCAGCGTCCCTTGTGCCGCAAATCTGGAAGATCCGGCACACGCGGCAGCTCGTTCGAAACCAAAAGAGAACGTGAAAGCGCATCTCAGAGCAGGCAGAGCCCATTATTCCGGCAGGTACGCGGGTGGCGGCTCGGGAGGCGGCTCCGGAGCGCCGGCGGGCGTCGGGGCTGTGCCGACACCGCACAGCCCTGCCTGAACTCCAGGAACTTTGCTAAGCACGCACTGCGCAATCAGCGGCACCGCCGAACCAACAGAGCGCCTGAAATGACGCTAAAACGCCGCTTTGGCCACATTTGCTGCGGTAAAGGGAAAAAAAAAAAATAAAAAAGAAATGAGTAATGACAGAGTTCAGGCCAAGCAATGAGGTCACGGTGAAATCTTCAAGTAGCTTATGTGGCAGCGGGAAGGGCTGGGGATGGACCTTGGGGATGGATTTTGGGGCAGGAAGCGGGCGGAGCAGCGGCGGGGGCGGCACATC
>VWZG01009788.1:1166429-1190182 GCA_013396735.1 Grallaria varia | reverse complement strand
TCCTACCGCGGCCGCGGGCCCCGCCACCGGCCCCGCTCCATTGCAGGCGGCCCGCCTTTGTCCCGCCGCGCCCGGGGGCGGGACCGCCCCGGAGCAACCTGGGAGAGCGTACGTACCGCGGCGGGCCACACGGGGGAGCCACCGGGGGCGGCGACACCTGGGGCCGGGGGGCGACACGTGGCCCCGGCGCTCTGAGCCCTGTGAGCCCCCCCGCCCACCGCCCCGCACCGAGACCATGGATCGACACAGCTGCAATCTGTCCCCAGCGCAGCTCCCTCCCTGCGCTGTGTCCCCGGCGCGGAAGGGACCTTAAAGGCCATCTAATTCCGCACCCCTGCCCTGTGCAGGGACACCTCCCGCCAGACCAGGCTGCTCCAAGTCCCATCTCACCCGGCCTTGAGCATCTCCGGGGGTGGGGCATCCGCACTTTGTGCAGCTTGTGCCAGAGCCGCACCACCCTCACAGGGCAGAACTTCTTCCTAATACCTAATCCAAACGCGCCCTCTTTCTGTTTAAAGAGGGCTTAACCCCCCCGTGTGACCTCCCAAGGGGTCATTATCCCAGTGCTGCCGCTACGCATGCCATCACTAGAGTGATAAGTATAGATACGATTCGTGCCAGTAAAGAAACAAATGGGTTAATTGCATCCCCGTAAAAGAAATTAAACAAATGGATTAGTTCAACTACACTCCACAAAGAATTATGGAGGACTGGGGTTGGGGGACATCTAAGCCTTTATCAGGGACTACCTGAATTATGGAAGACAAGGTCTAGGTCAGCTGATTCTTTATCAGGGGATACTTAACATCAGTCTTACCATAATTCATGTCATTTAGACTCCCTAAATTCTTGTAATCTTTGTCAGGAACTATACGAATTATAGTGAAGTCATTACTGAGATAGTAAATGAACAAGAAGTATGTATTCATCTGATAAAATGAATATGTCTGAAATAACTCTATAAACACCTGACATACCCTGCAGCCTGTGCAGTTTTGGCAGAGCAGAGAGCCCCTCCCGCACCCAGTGCTGTCTTGCTTTTACCATAAAATAAACTCTTATTTGAAAACCCATTTGGGCTTGAGACTGTTTCTGCCATCAGGAGTCCCCCTCCAGCAATCCTGTATAGCCTCTTAAGGCACTGGAGGAGCTCTAAGATCCTCTCAGATCCTTCTCTTCTCCAGGCTGAGCTGCCCCAGCTCCCTCAGCCTGTCCCCATAGAGGTGTTCCAGCCCTCAGAGCACCTGCATGGCTTCCCCTGGGTTTGCCCCAACAGGTCCACATCCTTCTTACAGTGGGAGTCCCAGAGCTGAACACAGCGCTGCAGGTGGGGGTCTCAGGAGCAGAATCCCCTCCCTCAGCCTGCCGGTGATGCAGCCCAGGGCATGGTTGGCTTTCTGGACTACAAGCACACAGTCCTCCCCTCCTCTGGAAGAGAAGCCCAGTCACTGTCATGATGCTCGAGCAGTCATGACAACACAACTTGGAGCCTTTTCCCCAAGTCATGACAGACCACAGAAGGTGTTTAGAGTCCCTGGGTAATTTTTCCCTCTGCAAACCCTTCACAGGCAGCTCACTCAGCCTGGTGGCTCAGACAGCTGCAAGCCAGTCCAGCCTGTTCCCTGAGACACTTCTGCAGCCTCTGAGTCCAGAGCAGCCCAGCAGCCCCTGGTGCCTGCAGATTTCCCACAGCACACAAGCTAAACACGTCCTCTTCCCGCTGGGCTGGGATAGCACATGAGTGGAAGCAACACTCATCTGAAATGCATCCTCCAGGGACCTTCTCCCTAGCAGAGCAGGCAAAGCATGAGAACATTTGTTTCCACATAAACCGCAGGAATTGAGAAAGACAAGATGTAACCTAACAAAATAGACAAGGTTTAATTACGTTTTCGACATCCCTATTGCCTGGTAATTGAGCAGACCTTTTTAGAGCAATACCCTCTGCAACAGCGCAGGGCAGGGAGTTTTCCTGGCGCTGTCCCTTGCCAACAGCCCCAAGCACCCCCAGGAGCAGGCAGGCTCTTTGACCCCAGTGCCCAGGGGCAACTCATTTCAGCAGCTTCCACTACCCCTGTTTCAAAGCTGGCTTCTCCCTGGCAACTGAGCAAAACCCACCTAGCTGGGCCTAGAGAGCAACTGTCAGCTTCCAGACTCCTGGAAAACACACGGGGATTTTTTTCACTTGGCATTTTTAGAGCAAGAATAACATCATATTGATTTTACTAAGGCTAAAACCAGTCACATTTGCTCTACTCGAGCACCCACTGTCTGGCAGTTTTACACAGTGTGATATATCTAAGCTTACCCCAAGCACCAAAACAGCAGTCAGGTGTCGGACAGGCAGGAGCCTGCCGGGGGTTTTTAAACCTCACTTATCCCAAGGCAGGAGTGGATGGATCACAAAGGCTCCCACATCCCTGCTGAGCAAGGCACCATTCCCCAGGGCACAGCCAGTGCTCAGCTGAACCCCCAGTGCAACCTTTCCACTACTCTCTGTGCAGCTGTGCCCTTGCTTACCTTTCCACACAAAGGCCTAACCACAACAGAGGAAACCAGAGAACAATGCTAGGCAGTTTGAAATACATTTTAAAATAATGAATGTGAATTGTTAGACATCTTAATATAATGCTTAACCAGTTTAGCTCTAGACTTCCCTCCTCCACAAAACAACAGAGAACTAAACTTAGACCAACACTGCCGTGCAGCTTTTGCACTGCTTTTTGGATACTTTTCTGATGTTTTTCCAGCCTGTTTGTGTTGGCTAGAAGTGGGAGCTGTTCTTTCCAGACATTTTTCTTGTTGCAAGGCTCTGTGGTAGGTGCAGAACAGACTAGCAATGCCCACTGATCTACCAGCCACCTATGTGTTTTCAGAGGCCAAGGTAGCCTGACTTACCTGGCCCACAGAAAAGAAATATATTCTTGTCTACAGTGTATTTCCTACACATACAGTTGCTCCCCATTTTCCACCTACACTGACTGGTAACAAGAGGAGTTGGTCTCACCAGCAGATGAGAGGATCCACACAGCTGCACTTACAATTCCTGTGCTGTACAAATTGCAGCCCCCACAGAGTTTAGTTTAAAAAAAATAAAAATTAAGACATGAGCATTTCCAAGTTTACTGGCATTAGAACTAAAATCCAAGACCTGGACTGTGATATGGAATTAAACATTAGTTAATTATCTTTAATAACAGAGGCATCCTGAGTGACACCCTCTTCCAGGGAGCACTCAGGTGAAGTAAGTCCAGCAGGTGCAGGTGAGTCTGGTCTCCCACACTGAGCCAGAGCCCAACCAGTTTCCTGGTGTGAACCAGAGCATTTAAATCCATCCAGCTCTTTACTTAACCCCAAACAGCCAAAGGCAGGATTTCACTGGAGAAATCAAGGCAGATGTCATTTCCCCCCTGCCCCCTGTTTGCTGCTGACACAGCAGTCTCAGGGCAGTGAAACCCCTATCTCAGCAGAAACCATCCCCACAAAGGGGAACAACCCTGACTAGGCTTTTTCACACCCTGGAACAGCCTGCACGATTCCACTGCTGATGTGGTAGCAACTGTATCAGCTCACAGGTCTTTTACAAGGGAAAACTGTTTTTAATGCACCTTTTAATGGCACGTGCTGTGTGGCTAACGCGTGGCATGGGCAGTACCAAAAGGGCCTCCTGTGCAGAACTGGAAGGGACTCCGTTCCACATCCAGGAATGACCTGCCTGTGGCAAGGGGACCACAAGGGACAGATCCTCAGGAGAATTTTGCACCATACAGCTTGGTTGGGACCCATCTCTACTTCAACAACACTAAGTTATTCAGTACATCTGCCAAGCTCTCAGCAGACTGCAGCCAGAGCAAGAACAGAATGGCCCAAGGGATTGTCACAACTTCAGAAGTCCATTAAATCCTCTCACAAAATGCTTCTCATGTCCATTGAAAACCTTTGGTTTTACTGTTCATGGCAATTGAGGCCTTCGAAGCTCAGCCACTGGCAGGTGGCTAAGCAGGAGGGGAGAGCCAGTCTGCCCTCTGACCTTGGGACGTGCTGACTGACCCTCGCTGCTCTATCCGGGTTTGGTTTACTGGGTTTTTTTGGACGCCTATTCTTGCGGTGTTCTTTGCCTCTTCTGCCATCGTGTGGCCACTTGGGGGATAAGGAGCTGTCTTGGTAGGACAGGCTATCAGCTTTCCATTGCTTCAAACTGTTCAAAGGATTTTTACAACATCCAGTGGAAAATGAAGTCAATGGAGATGCATTGCTTCTCGTCACGGTCCATCCCACCACCTCATGAGTACTGCAGGTTTATCTTTAATGCTGCTACAGCCTGATGTAGATCTTCTTAATCCAACCACGTAAATCAACAGCTAATTCACTGTAAAGGGATGACCTCCCCAATGATTTGCTGCTCCTCCTCCTCGCACTGGGTAAGAGGATCAGGAAAAGGGCATTCACTGCTGACTGCCATCACAGCTACCCACTTTCAAGGCAATTGTTTCCCCCGAGAACCAGGGCCATCTCTAGGAAAGTGAGTTCTGGCTCAGGGCTGCCACATCTCAGCCCTCTGAAGAGACTGGCAGGGCTGGTGTTGCCCACAGGTACATCACAACGTGCCAGGACCCTTGTGGGAAATGCCAAGAAAGAGCTCACATTATTTTTTTTACCTCTGCTTTTTCTCCTTGGGGCAGATCCTTCACTGATTTGGTGACATATGTTGTCTTATAAGAAATGAAAAGTTTTCTTTTCCCCAGCAGATGCCAAGGCAGAATCCCTGTCTTTTCACACCTGAGACTTCCAAATCCACCCTGTCAGCACAGGGCTGAGGACCAAGAGCTCACTGTCTGAAAGCAACCAGCACCACCCAAATTCTGTACCTGCTGGAGTCCTACCTATAGCCTTTAGCTGCTGACATCTCTGGCCATTGCCCCTTGAGCAGGGCAGGGTGCAGATTTCATCCTCCACTCTTGCCTGGAAAACACAGGTTCCACCAGGGAGTGGCCGGAGTGCTCGTGTGTGTCCAGGGCATTACAAGGAGGGATTGCATCACACTGACAAAACACCCATGAGGGAAGGAAGTAACCACCTGCAGAGGGGTCTGCATGGAGCCATGCCCCAAGGCTACCCCCTTTGGAGCCCCCGAGGCTTTCCCCCCCACCTTGGAGACCCCAGGGCTTCCCATTGGAGCCCCCAAGGCTTCCCCTTGGAGCCTGTGCATCCCTTCCACCCAGATCAGCAGGGCTTGACCAGCACCAGCTGAGCACATCACTCAGCACCCCTTTCCTAAGTCCTGCCTCACACCCTGCACCAAAAACATCTGCTTCAGATTTATGACTTCCTCTGGGAAGTCATAACCTACAGCAGGGACATCCCAGGCAGTGCTTCTGGGCTTCCCCCAGCCCTCCTGGAAAAAGGAAGGAAGAGGCAAGTTCAGAGTCTGCACTGAGCGCTACAGGGTTGACTCAGCAGCAGCATCACCCTGCAGTGTCCATCATGCAAAGGGGACTTTTTGTGTTTTAAATCAGTTTCACTCCGCGAGCAGTTTTTTTTGGCTGGAACAGGGCACAGATCTCAGATGCTGGTTACTGCAGGGCTCTGTAGCAATTGTACCTGCCACCTACAAACACAAGCCTAGCAAAAAGAAACCCCCACAAATGAAAGCGCAACAAAATCAGCCCCAAACCTCTCCATCCTGCACTATGAATGGAAGGTGGGTGTAAAGTCTAAGCAGAGGAGAGCTGAGGTCGAAAGCAAGATTTATGTCACCAGGTCAGGGTTTTGGGCTAGAGTCTTTCTAAATTCAGCTACACTGAAATATAAGTGCAGTTTAATAAATTGAAAATTCTCTCACAGACAAGGCCTAAGCTCTGACGGCTGCAAAGGACTTTAAAATGAAAAAAATTAGTTAATAAATTGGCTCTTGATCATATAGCCAGTGATATTCTGTAGCAAAGGCCCTTCTAATTAATACACTGATAGTATTTCTCAAGAGGCACTTCCCCCTTATAGTCTGAAATAGCCTATTCAAATATGCAGTGACTTACAGAATGATAATTTATGAAAGTGAAAGACTAACAATTTTAGTTGAAAGTCTGCCTTTTTGACTGGAAAACCAGTCAATACATTCAGTACATAATGTGACACTTTTATACACTTCATGCTCTAGCACGTTTCCTGTCTCCTGAGACAAATATATCCATTAAATAAATTTGATTATATTCTTCTTCCTTTTGCCAGCAACAATGTCTATAACAAGACTAATTTAGCCTAGAAAGAGAAAATTTTCATATTCTCTTTTCTTATAAAGTCTTGATAGACTCATAACAATTAAGAGAAACTTAGGGGGTTAATTTTACTGAATTCAAACTTGCGTTTTTAACAATTCTGCAGAATACATAACAGCAAACACTCCAGCTCTCATTTTTAATGGAAAACAACAGAGGATCTACGACTGACAACAAAACCCCAGAAGAAACCCCATGCATGTTTATTCATTATTGAAGGTGTTGAGACCTGCCTGACATCACACACCAGCATTTCTCAGCTCAGTATTTGGAATGTTCTCATGAAAGTCAGCTGTGCTCTACTGAGCTCATCCAGAAAAGGTGAAAGTGCTTCTTAACTCCTGCTTTTTCTGTCTCAGCTAGGAAATTTCCACAAGGGCATCCTGGCACCTATCCCACCCAGGTCAGAGGCAGAGGGTAGGTGCTGCAACCATAAGAAAGTGTACATAGCAACCAGCTTCTCAAGCTCATAAAACCATCCACCCCAGGCTTTTATCAACCCAAACACCCAAGCCCAGGCTTAAAATCCACTTACCTTGCTTATACATGTTTATTTAAGTATGCACACAGTGTAACCAGCTTTCAGGCGACAGTGTAACCTGAGAAAGAGCCCCACACCTTTAGCACAGCCAGACCAACACATTTGTGATACCTCCAGCCCTATCCCAAGGGATGGCAAAGCCAAGGAACAGGAGCTACTCACCTCCCCACCAGCCGCCACTGCTGTGGAACAAAAGATTTTTTGATTAATCTCTTTACCTTTGGCCAAAAGCAGAGAGGAAAGACCTGCATAGGAAAAACCTTAACCACTCCAAATTCCATCTCCCAGGAAAACCCTGGTCTTGCCCTGGCTGTGTATATGCCCTAGAGCAGGTGATGGGATTTATGGGTAAGCTGGTGGGGAATGAGAACCACCTGCAGGCAACCCACAGGATGTGATCAGTTCCATTTGACTTGCAAAACACTCATTAGCCTGGATCACTTGCACTTAGTTGCCTTGACAGCCTTATATTAATGTTCAAATTCCAGCGTCTGAGGTGCCCTCTAAAATTATTTCCTGGCTCTTTCTTCTATAAATTTGGGTCATTGAAGGAGTGGACAAGGAATCACAGTGTTTTTCACACAGTCACAAGTCTCTGTCTCTTTGTTGAGTTGCCTTCCCTCATCAGGCCTGGCTGCTGCTGGGTTGTGCCACCCCACAGCTCCCTGATGTGTGGAACACCAGAGCACCAGGCTCAACCTCCCTGTCCTGCCCCGCAGAGCATGGGCCATCCTCACTCCAGGTACCAGGAATGCTGACTCTCATAGGTTGTCTCCATTAAAAAACTGGAAACAATGGTGAGACCCACGATGGTTCACACTCCTTTGGAAATGGTCATATAGGGGAAAAACACACAGTTGAGTTTTTATTAATAAAATACAACTGTGGATGTATAGCAGGAGAGTTACCTGTGCATCTCAAGACCAGCTTGCCATGGTGGGGATCTCCTGCCCTGTCCATGCCCTTAGGACAGGCCAAGGGGTCTCAGAGGAGATTTCACAGTCAGCATCACCTTCCCCCATCCTCTCCTGGGGGTAGAGAGAAGCAAAGAGGGGCTATAACATACAGTGTAATTGTTGGCTAAGCCCAGCCAGTGGGCAGAAAGAGAAGTGTAATGAGGTGGAAGACACTACAAGGCCATGGGTGCAGCCAAAGGGTCTGGCAGCCCCATCTGGTGGTTCCATCTTCCAGTCTCTCATCCACGTCTTCCTGCTCCCTGGAAGTCTTGGTGGCGTCCTGTATACCAGAGGACTTGGCATTGTTTTTAGCACTGACCAAGCAATGCTCTTCCCAGCTCCCTTCTCAAGAGCACAGTCGTCTCTCTCTTACTCTTCAGCTTCCTGCTGACACATTTAATTTTGATAACAATAACAGGCATCAGGAAAGAATCCAATTGTGCAAAGCAATGTTGGTGTGAGGAGGTGGGACTAGCCGTGCCCTGTGTAGGTGTTTGCCCACAGGCACTTGCTGAAACATCTCTTCTCCTCCTCCTGGCACCATACAAACTGTCACCAACTTTTACAAAGCTCAGACAAACACACCCTCCCACCCTCTGTTCCTCTCTCCTTTCATCCTACAGGCTGAGTAGATCATATGCCATGGAGAGAGCTGCTGGTGACCATGCTGGCAGCTGTGGGTCCCCAAATGAGCACCATCAAGGGGCAGTGGGCTGCAGAAATGCAAAACTCACACACCAGTTTACAGCAAATGCAGCTCCAGCCCATGAAAATGCTGGTGGAAACAGGCACCAGGTTTTGCCTGACCCGACCTTCCTGAGACATTTCCTCTTTAGGCATCTCAGCACATTTGGAGTTCCAACAAACCCAAAATTCATGGGAGGTTATCACTCACCACCATCTCATTTTTGGGGACATGCTTCTCAAGGAAAGCATCACTGCTGGGCTCCACAACTGGACTTGGTGCACAACCAGCAGACTGGATGCTCCAGAACCAGCAGTGCCAGCAGAACCATGCCTCCCAGAGACCTCCTGCCCTTGCTGGGTGTTCAGCTATCAGGATGCGAGATGAACAAAAGGAGGAGAAATATGGAAAAAGGACCCCTGCCCACCCTCCCTGCCGCAAGCGGTGCACCCCATGCCACAGCCACTGTTTCTCACATGTGGCAGGAGCAGCCCAACCAATTGTCCAGTGGCACAGATTAGTCACTAATTAATGCACTTGATTCGTCTTTGATCACATCCCATTTCTGAGATGTTTTGAGGTAGACCATTTTTAACATGGAGTTGTTGCTGCTCACCTTCTGAAGAAGACAAAAGTTGTATTCCTGATCGGTGTCCCTGGTTGTAGTAGGGATTAGCTGCCCTACATCCATGGAAGCATCAGGATGAGGAAGGCTGATTTTGAAACATACTTTAACTGCCTGCCTTCACCACACACTGGAGATCGTTATATCAGGGGAAATGTGTTAGACCAGCCTTAGTGGTTTCTTACATCTGGCCCTCAGGGAAAGTTTCCTTCAGCTGCCCCGCAGCACCAGCCAGGCCAGTTCTGCCTTTGGACTTGCCTTGCTGGCTGTCTTTTCTGGCTGTGAGTGTCCCACGGGGCACTCTGTGTCCCTCTGTGGCTGCCAGTGTCCATGACGAGAAGCTGCCCCGTGGGAGCTGCAGGGATCACCAGAGGGAGCTGCTGCTGCCAGCTGTGCCAGATGCTCCCAAGCCCGCTCAGCTCCCGTTCCCCACGCAGTTCTGGAGCCACAGCGAGCCGTGGGCTGGTTTGATCATGGGCTGTGTTGGGGTGCCAGCTGTTTGAGAGCACTTGGGGTGCCAGCAGTTTGGGATCGCTTGGGGTGCCAGCTGTTTGGGAGTGCTTGGGGTGCCAGCTGTTTGGGAGTGCTTGGGGTGCCAGCTGTTTGGGAATGCTTGGCCTCCTCCCAGAGCCAGTGGCTATTAGAGGGGATAGATTTTTAATGTTCCTCTCCCCGTGATCCTGTGTTGATCTGTGACCCGGGCAGAAGGAACCCGTCTGGCAGCCTGGACTGGTCCCCCTGGGGCACTCATGGCCCTGATCCATCCCAGGAGAGGGGGCTCCACAGGCACAACTCCCTACCTTACCCTCCTGCCCACAGTGCAGACATCACAGGGAACTCCACCAGACAGAGACAAGGGTTTACTAAAAGTGATGTATTTACAGGTCAGTATTAATTTGTCCTCATGTTATTTACAGTTTATTTATGGTTAATGTTTATAGTCACAGTTGAATCTGGCAGAGTTGGACAAAAATTTGCAGCATGCTGGCAAGGCAGTGTAGCCACAGTTTCTCTTCTTGTTCCTTTTAATCCCTTCCAGGGGGTTTGGTGATTTTCCTTCCCTGTGGACCACAAAGGCATTGCCTGTTAATCAGTAATCGTGGGAACAGAGATGAGTAACACGCAGTTCAAGCCTTAACACTGTTGTGGGGTTTACAAGAAAGCAGTCCTGCTTCTGACTTCTTGCAAAGTGTTTCCAGGACTGAGGATTGGTTTCCCAGCACACACACCCAGCTGGAGCCAGCAGCACGAGCCCAGTCCCCTGGCACAGCTCAGTCCCTGTGAAAGTGTGGCTCTGACAGACACTGTGTATGTCACAGATGGGATGCAAATATTGCTTGTTGTCTCCTCTCAGATCTGAGCTGAGCACAGAACAGGGACTGCCTGGGACTGCAGGGTGCCAGGCTGTGAGTGACACCTGAGGATTCTGCATTTCCTGCAGGTCACCTCTGTCCCTCCCGGGAGGATGGCAGCATCAGGAAGAATGATCCTGGGTAAGGAGTGTTCAGCAGCCTTTACCACCAGCTGCCATTGAAATTAAACTTTTGCTGACAGGCTGCTGGATGCACAAACATGGGCATTACCCTCCTCCATAGTGTGAGGGAGACCTGACCGCACTGCCAAATGTGGCTAGGGGCTGAGGGGAGCTCTTCTGCAGACCACCTGGGACCGTCCTCCCACCTTCACCAGTGGGAAATAAGACTGTTGCAGGCAGTAGCCTGATTGACAGGCCAAGTCAGCCCCTGGCCTGTGAAGACAGCTTTCCTAGGGCACTGGTCAAGTCAAGATGTAGGCTTTTCCCCTGGGATGTTTGCTCTGATCTTCCTCTCTTCCACAGACTAACCCAGGTTTAGATGGATTCTTCCCTGGAATACTAACAGGGGTCGACAAGTGGCTGGCTGGTCCCTTTTGAGATGGGTTTGCAGCCTGGCTGCCAGAGAAGTGTCTTACAAAGGGACTTTGGCTTGTCCCTCCAAATCCTTGGTTTTCAAGCCACACCAAGGACAATGATGCTGTTCTTGTCCCAGGACCTACTGCCCAGGACTGCTAACCCTGGAAAAGCCCTGTATGGATCCTATTGCCACTGCAGTCTGAGTTCTCTAGGACCACACATCCTCTGGTTTGTACCTTCACTGCTCAGGGGGCAATGGCAGACTGCTGCTTCCTCTGCTCCTGCCTCATCTTCAGAGCCAGCATTGCCCGGCGGTACAAGTCTGCGAGGGAGGGAAACAGTCAGGCACTGACCAGGGGCCAGCTCCAGGATCCACCTGGCAACTGCATTGAGTGAGGTCTGCAAGAGCATCCCAGGCTCCAGCACAGTGCACTCATGTGGCCTCCTCGCATTCCACCTCATGGCAGAGGCAGCATCATCTGCCTGCCCAACAGCTGCCACCTTGCCCTGCAGCTTGTGCCCATCTCCCCACACCAAACACCCCATGGCCAAGTGTCCCTGCACAGCTCACACGCCACTGCCAGCAGGCCAGACCCCCTGATGCTTTCAGCAAAGTCTGTCCTGGGAAATACCAACCAAAGGTGCTTGAGACCTCCTCATGCTGCTGCTCCGCAGAAGGCTCCTGCGACTTAATTTTATTCTTGATTTTCTTCTTCTTTTTCTTTTTCATGCCCTGCACTGGGGAGAGAAATACAAAATTTCAGGCACCACACCTGAGCAAGGATGCCTTTGTCACCAAGCCACCTGAGAGGACTTCTGGTGGCGGGTCTGCAGCTGTTTATTGCCTCCATGCACCATTCCCTGTGGAGATGCTCAGAGATGTCTCTCCTCTTCCCCTTCGGACTCCTTCAATCTCTCTCTGCTCTCAACTGGCCTGCAAGCAAATCTAATGGATGTGGCAGGGACCAGTGGCCCTGCACTCTGCCATGTTGCCAAGACCCAAACCCTACCAGTAGGGTGGCTCTGGGGCTCCTGACGTACTGGTGCCAGCAGTGCTGCCAGTCCCCTGCAGCCCTCTCTCACCTGGGTGGGGGGCAGATGTCCTGGGGGGCACAAATTCCTCCTGCCCGACCCTGTTGGGGAGCAGCAGCCCTCCGGCAGCCCCTGCATGGCTGTCACCCCCTGCTCCTGGTCCCTCCGGCTCATCAGCTGGGCTTGGCTGTCCCAAACCCTTCTTCTTCACTTTCACCTTCCTCTTCCTCCTCCTGGGGCCCTTAGTGCTCTCCTCCTGGGCAGGGTAAGGAGGATGAGAGGAAGGTAGTGGAGGCCCTCTCCCATGCCATGGCATGCCAAGCCATCCCATCTCATGCCATGCCATCCCATCTCATGCCATGCCATGCCATGCCATGCCATCCCATCTCATGCCATGCCATGCCATGCCATGCCATGCCATGCCATCCCATCTCATGCCATGCCATGCCATGCCATGCCATGCCATCCCATCTCATGCCATGCCATGCCTTGCCATGCCATCCCATCTCATGCCATGCCATGCCATCCCATCTCATGCCATGCCGTGCCATGCCATGCCATGCCGTGCCATGCCATGCCATGCCATGCCATGCCATGCAATGCCATCCCGTCTCACTCCCTCCCATCCCGGGGATCTCACTCTCTCGCTCACCAGGGGCAGGAGGCTGCAGTTCTTCCTCGCACCCTCTCGCGCATCCTCCCCGGCGGGCGGGCGGTCCCTGGGGGCGAGAGCATGGCGGGGTCGAGGACGGGCTCTGTGGGGGGAAGGACGGGGACGGGGACACNAGCCCGGGGTCGGCTCCGCGGGGAGCGGGAGCGGGGAGCGGAGCCAGCGCCGCACTCACGATGCGGCAGGGCGAGCGGTTCTCGTTGACCAGCCGCTCCAGGCACAGCCGCTCGATGACCTCGCAGGGCAGCAGCGCGCCCGCCGCATCTTGCTTGTTGGCCAACCTGCGGCATGGAGAGAACGGAGCGCTGCCGTCACTCTCACCCCGGGCTCTGGGCTCTGCGCTCGGTGCTTCCTCACAGTTTGGCTGCGATCAGCTGAAGCATTGCCCCAGCCCTTGCCTGGCACTGTAGCCCCCTCCTCAGCTCCTTTCCAGGGGGGCTCCCATCTTCCAGGCATCACTGGAGTCCTCATGTTCCACACACCTCAACAGCTCCCTGGGCACCATATCCCTGCAGCAGCCCATCCACGCATCCCACAACTCCAGCAACCGGTTCCCACGTCCCCCCTCACCTCAAACCCCACAGGGCACATCCCATTGACCCAGCCTTACAGTAAGAGAGGCTTTCCGGAGATATCAGGATGGCTCAGGACGCGGCTCAGGACCCTGCGGGCCTCTTCCATCCGCGCCAGGTCACTGGAGTCCAGGACGAAGAGCAGCCCGTGGGCTGTGCTGTAGTGGCTGCGCCAGGCGCTGCGGGAGCGCTGCCCCCCGGGCAGGTCCACCAGTGTCACCTCGAACCTGTCCACCCGCAGGTGGGTCTGGCCGGGCTGTGCGTCAGGCAGCACCTCAGCACCCAGCGCTGTGTGTGGGGAGAGGGCAGAGAGCTGGCACAGCAGCCCAGGAGCTTCCCTGTGGTGCTGTCCTCATCCCCCACAACCCTGCTCCCACTCCCAGAGCTGCCCAGGGCACAGCTGGTGCCCTGCACACTTCCCCAGAACAATGTCTGTATTTTAGGGGTCTTGGTGCTTCAAGGCTTGGGCACTTGGTTGCAAAGGACCATAAAGCTGCTGCTTGCAGCCAAGACCAGCTCTGGGGCTGTGCTGCTCCTCACCTCTCTCCATGTCCATGATGATGGAGGTTTTCCCTGCGTTGTCCAGCCCCATGACAAGGAGGGTCACCTTTCTGCAGAGGGACAACAGCAGCTGAGCATCCCAGAGAAAGGCTGTGGTCCCTGGAAAGCAGTGACCACCACAGGCCCCCAGGCTCCCAGACAAGGGGCCCTGCCTGTGGCAGCTGCACTTCAGCAAGGAGAGGGACAGGATGGTGACACAGGACCTGTCTGAGCTGGGGGCAAGGGCAGGGACAGTCCTCGGTGCCTGGGAGAGGGTGAGGGCAGGCACAAGTGCCTGGACCCACCCCAACACTATGGGATAGCCACACTGCAGAGCCTTCGAGGTGCTTTCTATGGCAAGGATTTATTATCATATCATATAGGATTAAGCAATGATGTGCACAGGCCAACATTCTTCCTCATATGCAGTCAACGATTATTCCTCCTTTGGCAGTAAGTTATGAGTATACACAGCCAGGGAGAGGTAGCAGGAACATTTTTACAAGCTTCTGCCTGGACTCGTGTGGTTTCTCCTGTTGCCAAACAATCCTGTTTGGTCTCCAGCAAGGGGCTCCACCAGAGCCACACAGAGTTTTCCCTGTGGTTGATAAGCCACGGTAGTCATTCTAAGGATTGTTTTCTTCCTTAAACATACAGACCAGGCTGCGTGGGTGGCACAGCTCCACCTCCAGCACTACAGAACATAAGGTGTCCTCTCTTGAGGGAGAGGACCATAAATCCCCTTGCAGTGCTGTCCAGGGTAACTAACCCCCGTCTCCCAATACACACAGACACAGCAGGTGTTTCAGTGCATCCTCCCCCAGCTTTTTTGGGGAGCTGCTCACTTTGCACAGGGGAAATCCCTCTGGGAGCATTCCCTGCATGTCCCCCCCTGCCCAGACTGCTCCCTTGCCTGCCAGCTCCTGCCTGCTCGGGGGACAGCGAGGACACGCATGTGCCTTGCTCAGCAGTCTGGGGACAGTTCCTGCAATGGGCGTCACTCTCACCCAGCTACAATCCTGGTGCCCTCATCACATGCAGGTGAACGTTGTGCCCCCCAGGAGCCCACACAGTGACCTACCTGATGGGCTCCTGTATGGCCTGCAGCCACGACCAGCAGTGGGAGAAGAGGTGGAACATACTCTGCAGCCCTGCGTGGAGGGATGGCCTCTCTTCGGCACCTACGAAGTGAGCAGCTCCACGTGTCCCTGTGCTTCACCCTCCTGCCTGTGCTCTCTCCCCATGGCTGGGAGCATCTCATCCCGGGATGCCTTGTCCCACAGTCCAGCGCTGCTGCCTCCAGTCTGGTTCACACAAGACAAGCCTGGGGATAAAATCCATCCCTCTGGGCAATACCCCATGGGCACAGACCTGCTGGCCTGACCCTGCCCTGACAGCCCCTCGTATCACAGGGTTGCCAGTCAGCCTCTCACCTGCTCGTTCCCGCTGTGCAGCCCCTGCTCACATCCCCTTTGCGTAGCAGCTACTTAAATCTAATCTGGATTTAAATTACTTACTCCTGCAGGCTCCTTAATCCTGGTGGGTCGGCCCAGGCCAGTGGCCACTGGGACATGCCGTGTCGCAGGGCATGGTTGTGTAGTGAGCTCTGCATCACCCACCCTGCTGCACTCTCATGGTCCCTGCAGCCTTGTGCCTCCATCACCAGAGTAAATGGCTTGTGGTGGGGACACCTCCTGACAGCCCATGGAGGGGTTTCCAGCTGCATTAATTCCCCTTCTAAGGAACAGCATCCCTGGCTCCTTGCTGCCTAATCCCTGCGTGGATGTTTCTCTGCAGCCCCTGCAAGGAGGATCCACTTTACGATGTGCACAGAAATGCTGCCCACTCAGGGCCCACTCTGAGCCAGGCTGGGGCACATCACTGCTCACTGCTTCTATTTCGTGCCCTAACAAGACACTGAGTGGCAGCAGGTCCTTTGCCACTGGGGATAGAAACACTGGCCAGCCCCAGGGAGGCAGTGGAGACCCTCAGAAAATGGGGCAGGGAGTGAAGGAAAAAAGCTCCAGCTCCTTGATCTGCAACTCTGATGCTCTTATCTTGCTCCTCAGGTTTCCTGCCGCTGTCCCCAGCAGGAGTGCCCTCTCTGGCACGGTGCCGCTGTTGTGTGTGGAGGAATAAAAATCACACAGAAACGTCTGAGCTGCAGGAGCTCTAGGTGGAGGAAGTGGAGTCCAGAGTGACAAGGATGTGACATCCTTCAAAAACCATATTGTGGAGCAAACAGGGAGTCCACTGCCTCATACTGGTCCATGTTAAACCACCTAGTGCCAGCACTACTACCTAGAGCAGCTGAGCCCCACCCATGAGCCAAAGATGCTGAGATGCTGCCTGGCATCCAGGATGGCCCCAGGAGTGCAAGCCCAGGTTGGGAACAGCCCCATTCCCCCCTCTCCAGCCCCACAAGTTGTTGGGAAGCTCAGTACCTGCTCTGGGCAAGGGAGGTGCCCCAGAGCTGTGCCATGGGCAGGGAGCCATGCGTGGTTAATGTTTGATGGAGGGAGTTGCTGTTCTGATCTCACAGCCACTTGCCATATTTGGGGTGACTGGTCACCCCTGTGCTGCTGCTGATGCGGCAGTGGCTGCACCTCAGCTACTTTAGCCTGGCCCAGGACAGAGCCCTGTACCCATCCTGGTTGCTTCTGTGCCTGTGACAGCAACTGCTGGGACCAGCATCAGAGCCAGATTCGCAGGCAGTGTGAGGCTGCCATGCTTTTTGCAGAATTAGCTGTACCAGATCTGGAATTACTTGCTGGAAGTGTCAGTGCCCGCCGCCGTGCTTAGGGGTGGCACTGCAAGTGGACAACCTGGCAGGGGACAGGAGGAGGCATGACCACAGATGCTATTAATAGGGAACCACCATGTGTCAGGCAGCCTTGGAGGCAGTGGCTCAGGTTCCCGAGGGACAGCAAGAGCTCACCTACCTCTGGCACCAATGGATTTCTGAGCATTTGAGGTACTACTGCTTTTAGCAGAAGAGTCCAAAATTCCTACCCAGACTGGTGTTGGGGCAGGGAAACCCCTCCAGGAACCTGAGGCAGCTCCAGTTCATACCTCCCAGTGCACACACACCAGGATAAACAGCCAAGAAAATGTCAAGATCCACCCCAAACCTGGTGAAACCCAGACTCAGCTCCAGGGAGGTGGTGCAAGGGCCAAGGCTGTGCCTGGGCTCAGGTTATGAGTAGGTGGCTGGCTCTTTGGCCACAGCTGACCAGACAGGGTGCAGCCAGAGACCCTCTGCCAGGGCCATGGGGACTCCCCAGGCAGCACCAGTGGAACCCACAGCAGCCATTGTCGTTTCCTTGGTGACTGTTGCCAGGTGAGAAACTCTGAGGCAGAATTTAGTATCTTGGTGGATAAATGAAGATGTTCCTCACCAGAGCCATAACTGGACCATGCCCTGGCACGGTGCTGGGCTGGGCACTCTGATGCCAGCAGGAGCCCCTGAGGGAGGGCTGTGCCTGAGGTGCTGGGGCTGCCTGGCCCCTGGCATCATTTGCTGGAAGGCAGCACGTGCTTTGGGGCTATTTGTGCCCTCTGGACTGTCGCAGGAGAGGGAATGAGGCGAAACCACAGGGACCTCGGAGGAGCGCAGATGGACGTGGGCTGGCGGGCTGCCCTGCCTTGGCTTCCCTAGACCCCGTGAGTACGTGCCCAAGCCGGCATGGGGCACACTGGGAATCTTGCCTGGCACCCCGGGGGCAAGGAGCAGCGTGGGGGAGACGGCTGGGGAGCTCTCAGGTGGGGAATGATGGTTTGCAAGGGAATGATGGTGGGCAGCACAGAGCTGTAGGGGCTGCCTGTAGCCTCTGCAGAGAGCCTTGAGCTGGGGTGACACCAGAGCCAAGGCGATGGCAAAGACCAAAGAGTCACTGTGGAGATATCAGCAAGTTGTTCTGCTTTACTTGGAACTGCATCAACTCTGCCCAAAAAGGGATCTGTGGTGAGCAAGGTCACACACAGGCTTTGAGGAGAGACTCATCTTTCTATTTATCTATATTCTATGTGCTGTGTGACAGCACATGGAGGTGGGAGATACGCGAACAGCCGCGTTGTCCCTTTAAATCCCAGCCGGGCACTGGTGGCTAACAATAACCCTGGATCATAGCAGGTCTTAAATCCCAAGAGCTAATTACAGATGAACGCCCCGCAGTCAGGCTGGAAAGGCAAGATAATTACAGCCTGTGACATGGAGACCTGTTGGTGAGGAATTGGGGCACCAGGCAGGTTTGCTGGCATGGTACCGGGGGGGGCGGATGGTTTGCATCCCACTGCCAGCAACCATTCCATAAGCTATTTTGGGTAAGGGAGACTGTTTTTCCAGCGCATTTTTTGCTCCCCCACACCGGTACCATCACCCTGCGTTGGATGCAGAGCAGGCAGGAAATGTGCAGGGACCTGTTTGCTTTTCACCCCATTCCTGGCAGGGTGCTTCCCAGCCAAAGCACACAAATTCCTAGGAGAGGTTTGGATCTGAGCGCTCCCTTTGCTCTGCTCCCTGCTGCAAGACAAGCTGCCAGTTTGCTCCTGTGCCATGCACACACAGCTCTGGGAAACCTCAGTGATCCAGGCTCCTGCGGTGGTTTTGCTGAGAGCATTACAGCACTCCCGCTGCTTTCCTGCAACGGGGATAGGAGCATGTAAACCACCCTCGCAGCCTGCCAGGGTGCCTGGGCGGGTGCAGGCACAAGGATGTATACTCTTACAGCAGGTGGGACCTGCAGGGGAAGCAGTTAATTAAAGGTAATTTTAACCCTACCTGCCTGGTTTAGTGTTACAGCATTACCTGAGCTGGGACTGTAGCCAGGGAGGCATGACTTCAAAACGTGTATTTATCACAAAGATGTATAAATGCATCCAAAGGGAACTCTGCTTCCTTGTTAAAAGAGTTGAAGCCATGAGGCATCAGTGACATGGCCCGTGCTCTGCAGTCAGGCACCCCAGCTCTGGCAGAACTGAGCCCAGTGCCTGGATCCCAGTGGGCTTAACACGGCTTCCATTTAGAGATTCAGAAATGTGAGGTCCTCAGCAGAAACATCAGGTTTTCTCCCAGCAAGTCTAGAGATCGAAGCTGGATGAGGAACTGGGCCGGTAAAAGCAGTTGCATGATGAAGCAAATGGAATAAATATTTCTCCAACCAGAAACTATTTCACAGACTGCTGGGGCAGGAAAAAATACAGCTGACTGACTGAGAAAGCAATGTAAAATCCAAACAGTTTAGGCTGTGGAAATCAGTCATTTGCAAAGCTATTTCCAAACTAAGGAAAAAATTCCTAGCTCATGGATTCCTCAGAGTCTTCCAGCCCTGCTGGCCAGGGTGGAGTGACTGCACTGAGCGGGCACAACTGTGTCCCCTGCTCACTGCATGCCAAGCTGGGGGGCACCTTCTGATTTCCACTTGATCCAGCACACTGGGTGTTTTGGAGACCACCACGTCCCCCACCATTGCTCCGTGCTGCACCAGCTGAATGTTTAATCCCCGGCACAGATCGTGTTCCTCAGGTGGTTTCAGATCTGAAGTGGGGAAGCTTGGCCAGCCCCACACCCCGAGGAGCAGCTGCCTCCACTTCTGCGTGCAGGGCTATATTTGGAAAGGCAGCAGAGTGCTTTTGGCATGTCCCAGCCAGCACCCTGAGAACGATGTCTGCTCCGGGTCCTAGTGCGGAGGGGAGAGCAGAGCAGAGCTTGAGGAGCATGCTGGCAGCTCTCCCCACCTGGGCACTTTAAGGGCTCTGGCTTGGAGCTCCCTGTCTCTTCCAAACACCTTTTCTCTTCTCCTTTTACAGGAGCTGAGCTGCCAGACAGGCATATGTAAAGCAGACATGGCTATTTTGAGGGTGAGAGCCGGTGAGGGAGCCTGCTCCCACCCCACACACAGCCCAGGCTCCCCCACACAAATGCCCTGGCACATCCACAGACATCCAAGGGGCTGGAAAAGCTGCACAGCAAACCCTGCATTCCCCACGGCGGGTGGCCACTACCACCACTGCCCTTTGTGCAAAGTGTGTTGTGTGAACACTGGGATTAAAAAAAATAATAAAGGCTGGGATTAAGATATTAATGAAGCTGGGAAGCTCTCCAGGGCAAGGCAGGCCCTTGTGCAGACAAGAGAATTGACAACCACACATGGTGGTGGGACTCAGGCCAGTACCTTGGACATCCCCAGGTATGGGGAGACTCCTGAATGCTGATGCCTGCAGCAAGACATGGGGAAGGGACTCAGGTGACACTGTGGCACTCTTGTGCAGGGAAAACTTTTCTTTTTCCCTCTGCCTTTTTTTTCCTGTTCCAGCTCCTAACAGTGAGGTCTGGAAAACACATGAGCTAGGAGCTAGGAGCTGCTGTAACAGAAGTAACATGCACTGCACCTAAACTCCTCTATTTTCTAAGTGGTCCTAGAGATCACAGAATTACAGAATCATTAAGGCTGGGAAAAACCTCTAAGATCATTGAGTCTAACAATTAACTCAGCAGTGTAAAGTTTACCCCTAAACCATATCCCCAAATACCACATCTAAAAGTTTTTCAAGCACTTTCAGGGATGGTGACACCACTATTTCCCTGGGAAGCCTGTTTCAATATCAGACCACCCTTTCAGTGAAGAATGTTTTCCTAGTATCCAGTCTAAATCTCCCCGGTACAACTTGAGGCCGTTTTCTCTTGTCCTGTAGTTTGTTACTTGGGAGAAGAGACTGATCCCAAGCTGGCTACAACCTGGCTTCAGGTATTTGTAGAGAGCAATAAGATCTACCCTGAGCCTCCTTTTCTCCAGGCTGAGCCCCTGCAACTCCCTCAGCTGCTTTTCATCAGTCTTACCCTCTAGACCCGTCACCAGCTCCATTGCTCTTCCCTGGATACACTCCAACCCCTTAATGTCTTAGCTGAGGTGAGGGACCCAAAACTGAACACAGGATTCAAGGTGCAGCCTCAGCAGTGCCCAGTACAGGGGGATGATCATTGTCCTCATCCTATGACCGCTTTATAGGTGGTACAGGCAGATGAGAAGCCAGCACAGTCCCCCTTTGTTTGGCACCTTGGGTTATATCATGATGGGCACTTCCAGAGTAGTTTCACATCATCTTGGGTGTCACTTGATGGCACGAAGCTGTGTCAGGGGAGGTTAAGGTTAGATATCAGGAAAAGGTTCTTCCCCCAGGAAGTGGTCAGCCACTGGAACAGGCTCCCCAGGGAAGTGGTCACAGCACCAAGCCTGACAGAGTTCAAGAAGCATTTGGACAACACTTTTAGGCACATGGTGTGACCCTTGGGGCTGTCCTGTGCAGGGCCAGGAGCTGGACTCGGTGATCCTAGTGGGTCCCTTCCAACTCAGCATATTCCATGATACTACGTCACTTCACCGCCACCAGCCTAGGGGCTGGTCTGCTCCTGGGAGGGCTCAGAACAAGAGCCAGCCAGCAGTCACCCATGGTCCAGCCACTGCACACGGAAACAACTGGGCAGGATGTCCCCAGCGCCCATACCATCCCTGCTGGCTTGTGGCAGCTCTGGGTCAGGCAGCTGCTGTGTGGTGTCTGCGCAGCCTCAGCCATGCTGGGCTCACAGGCAATGGCACAGAGCTGGCAGGGACAGGGAGTGGCAGGGCAGCAGCACAGGATCCTTGGCTGATGTTCTCCGTGGCACAGCTTTTATGGTCTGTCTGCTGTTCACAGCACTGAGCTGTGGACAGGTGGAGTGAGGCTGGAGAGTTGAGTCACGGTGTGAACAGCCCGCTGCCTCTTCGTGCTTGGGTCAGAAAATGGGACAGTAACTGGTGTGGGAAGCACTGTGAGGCTTTGCCTCTCCATTCCTCTTGACGGATGCCGGGGCTTATGGATACAGGACTGGAATTCTTGCTTGCTTAAACAATTGCTCTTAAGTATTTCATCATGAAGCAGGGGAAATTAAAAATACGATGAGTCGAAGTGGAGGAATTGCTCAGCTGAGGGCTTGGTGACCTGCCAGACTCCTGGGAAACACTTTTAATTGGGTTAAGTGGAAGTTTCACAAATGGTACAAAGGACACGTTGCTCTTGCTGCTCATACAGAGCTGTGGGTGCAGCTGGCAGCACCACGTGATGTGCTGTCACTGACTGAGCACCCAGTTGGGCACAGATGCTCCTGTGCACAGCTCCCACCACAGCCAGCTGCTGGCTGGTGGCAGGCTCCTGTGTTTTGGACACTTCCCTTCACCCTCTGCCCTGCTGGAGGGTTTTTTTTTGAAAAGGCTGCTTTCCAAAAACAGCTGGAAAATATGTAACTATCATACCAGAACTGAGCTGTCACACGTAGATCTCCCAACCCCGCCGGTCAGGCCAGTCCCCGTGAGCTCATGGGGTTTGTGGTTTCCTGACGCAGCTGTTTATCCTTGGAAGGAAAAGCCCTGAGCAGCTGCAGGGACAGGGATTGCTTCTGTGTGGGAAATGCTGTCAGGGGAGACACAGCCTCCAAGGTCTCAGGCGGTTTTATTCCCAGCTCTGCTGCTGATAAGCCCGATAGCCCTGGTAATACTTCCAGCTTGGTAAAATGGGGAAAACTCTTGTGCATGGGGTTTGGGAGCCTTTATGCTTTTGGCTTGCATGGGGAAGGTGAGTGGACACAGTGCCTCTGCTGCTAGCATGGGCACCTCCTTGTGAGCTGGTCTGGTTGCCGAGGGATGAGCACTAAGAGCCTTTTAAAAGTTACCTAAAAATTCCTGGTCTGCCTAAACCAGGGAAAATTGGCCAATGTCAAATATTCTTTGCCTTACCCCATCTCTTCCAGCCAGCTACCGCGTGCCCAGGCTGGACTGAGGGATCTGGAAGGCAGTGGGTGCTCGGGCAAAACAGAGCATGTGCATCCCTGGCTGTGCCCACACCATTGCTGGTGGGCAGGGCAGGTGCTGGGGGCACTGTGCATGTCGGGCAGAGCAGGGACCACCATGGCCATCGAGGTGGGGAGCAGCCCACACAGCCCTGTATTTACACCACTGCACAGGTGACTAAGGTGGCATAGACATGAGGCATGTGGGGCTGAGTGATGGGAGGTTTGGCTCTGTCAGCAAGCGCATCATCCTGAATGCAGGATCCTTGAAGGAGATGGGAAAAGCACTCTGTAGGACTCTCATCATCATAGCACTCTCATCTGTGGGCCAAGGGGGTCTTCACTACATTCTACCTGGAGGCAGCAGCATCCAGGACACAGGAGCCACACCCCCACTGTGACATCCTACCCAAATCTTGATGCACACACCAGCTGTCTGTCAGACCCAAAGGGGTTGCCCTGCCACAGCTTGGCTTGTGAGATATCAAAATGTTCCCTCCCTTGGCAACACCCTTCCTCCCACACGCTGCGCCACAGAGCACAGGGCTACTGGCTGGTGGGTACCCTGGCCTGGCCCCACATGCCCTTCCCAAGGCTGGTGCTAGGGCCAGTCCCCAGAGTGGGGGTCAGCCCCCAGGTCTGAGGCAGCAGTGGGTGCAGGCAGCTCTCTGGCAGCTGGACGATGCAGGCAGGGCTGGCACCCACACCTGCCCCACAGTGGGACCTCGCTGTCCCTGGGGCTACCCAACCATCCTTCCCTGGCACACGCGGGGTGTAGCACGGGGGTTGACAGGCGCTGCGGGTCCTGGTCATGCTGGGGGTGTCCTGGGATGGGGTTTCCCTGCAGAGACGAGGAGTCCTCGGTAGAAGATCCAGGTCAAAGTCAGGGGTGCTGTGGCAGGAGTACAGATGGGGCTGTCCTGGGGCAGGGGTTCCACCCCTGGTGGGGACTAGGGGACAGCGGCCGGAGGGCCCCAGGGCAGGAGGGTTCGGGCAGGGTGGGGCTGGAGGGGATACCTGGAAAGGGGACCCTGGGCTAGAGGGTCGGGGCCCGTCGGGGAGGTCCCGGGGCAGTCCCGGAGCGGTGCCGGCCATAGGGGCTCGGTGCGATGGGGCGGTCTCGGGGCGGTGCTGGAGCGGTCCCG
>VWZG01009788.1:1147704-1165989 GCA_013396735.1 Grallaria varia | reverse complement strand
GGCCACCGTGCTCTCCCTCTCCTACAGCCACTCCGACGACCGCTTCTGGCTGGCGCTCACCATCTTCTTCGTGCTCTGCCCCTCCGTCCTGGTGCAGCTCACCCTCACCTTCGTGCACCGCGACATCAGCCGCGACCGCCCCTTCGTCCTGTTCATGCACCTGCTCCAGCTCGGGCCCATCATCAGGTGAGCGCGGCGGGGGACGCGGGGACCCCCGGCAGGGACACGGCGACCCTCGGCACGTCCGCGGGCACCGGATGAGAGCCGGACCCGGTGCCGGGCAGGACGGGCGCCCCGAGGACCATATGTCACCAGCCATCTGGCCGCCGTGCCCGGAGCCGCTCCTGCCGGCTCCCCGTCCCTCCTCCCCGCGGCTGCCGCTGCTCCCGGCCCGAGGGGGTCCCTCTCTCGCCCTGCCCTTCCCTTCCCTAGGGCTGCAACAGGCGCTCCTGCCCGCTGGACCCCGCGCCGGGCAGGACGTGGCTGTGCCAGCCTGTTGCATCCCCGCCGCTGGGAAAGCACCTGGCAGAGTCCTGTCTGCCACCAGAGGTTCCCGCAGCGTCTGGGCTTTGCGATCTCCTCGCTTAGGCTGCGGGCACAGATGGGAAGCCTGGCTGGGTGCTCGAGGGTGAAACAGCAACAAGGGTCCTGCCCCACCCCGAGAAGGTCCCCAGGCCTGGAACAGGTGGGACTGTGGGACATGGAGGAGAGAAGCTGAGTGCAGGAGTGGGGCTGGCATGGGAACTGGCGAGCCACTGGACTTTGTTGGGAAGAGGACAGTGAGGGGGTGGATATTGCACAAGTTGGAGATGTGCTGATCTCTCATTCCTTGGGAATGCTGCAGTACTTCCCGGGTTACTGTCACCTTGGCCACCCTTCGCAGTAAGAATGCACACAGGAGACAGGGCAGAGCCAACATCTCCATGGGGCTCCTTCCCCCAGTGGCAGACCAGGAGTCACTCTTTGGGGCGCACAGAGCTGCAAAACCACGGTGGCCTGCATCCCACTTCCTCTGTCGCTGGAAACAAGCAGAGTGATGGAGGTGTCCTTGTCACCACATCTCACCCTTAGAGGTGGCTGGGGGGGCCTCACCTCAGTGCTGCGAGCCCGCTGTGGCTCACGGTGGTGTCATGGGTCTCACCACACTGACCAAGGCTGTCTGAGATGGTTATGGTGGTGCTTGGCTGCCTGCAAGAGCCAGCCGGAGCCACCCAGGGGGTGCTGCTTCAGCTCGGGCTGGAGATGGAGCCCAGCCTGCTGAGAAGGTCTGGCAGGGCACAGGGAGCCATCTGAGACTGCCCTTGAAGCCGGGCCTTTGGGATGAAACCCTTTTCCCGTTAGAGTTTGCAATGAGCCATGAGCGCTGGCCTGATCTGTTGAAAAAAAGCTCATTCTGTTTGGGTCTGATACGGATAAATTTCTGCTGCCCTAATGAGCGCTCCTAAATATTGACATCCTGTTGATCCCAGAGCTAGCTGGTCCCCAAACGCAAGCCAAACCTGTTGGATGAGTCCTCTTCTGACAATCACCTCTGGTCATACAAATCCACCCCTTGGCTGTGTGTGGGCAGACTGGGGGTCCCCCTGCCCTTGCAGTGGGGGGCAGCACGGGAGAAAGTCACATCCCTGCCCACACATGAGGGTGCCCTGTGGAAAAGGGGCTGCGGAAACGCTGTCTTATCTGCCCATGTCACACATGGCTTCAGCCTGCACTCCCCTTCCTGCTGTCCCCACCAAGAAGGAAGTGTGGAAGCCTTCTTCTGCTCAAGAGCAGAGATCAAAGGCAATATCAGAGTTTCTGTTGCCTCTACTTAGAGGAAGAAGTTTTTGCCAGTTGGGAAAACAGAGCCCAAGGGTGATTAACACCTTCCTGTAGCTGTAGCTCTCAGCAGAGCCACTGTTTCTGTACCCTGGATGCTGCATCTCTTGCAGCAGCTGTTTCAGCCCTCGCTGGGACAATTGTTGCCCCCCTGTCCCATAGGAGTCACCCTGAGCGCCGGAGCAGAGGAGCACCCACCAGGCATCCCCATGGTCCTGGTGTTACCCTGCCATCATCCTGCCATCTCAGGGCCAGGAGCTGCCCGCAGATCAGTTGGGCTGCACTCAGCAGAAGCAGGGTCTGGCCAGCACTGGGAAAGGAGGAGCTGGAGGTGTCAGGAGTGGGGCTGGGGGCCAGTGGGGAGGCTGACAGGGTGATGGCTGGTGGGGTGACAGCTCCTGTGTCCCCACAGGTGCATGGAGGCCCTGCTGGTGTACTGCAGGTCAGGGAAGGAGGAGGAGCCCTATGTCACCATCACCCGCAAGCGGTGGCTGCGGAAAGGCTATGAGGTGGAGATGGAGCAGGAGGTGGGCCACTCGGAGCGCCGGCTGGTCACGCACCGCAATGCCTTCAAACGTATGGCGGTCATCCAGGCCTTCCTGGGCTCCACCCCTCAGCTCACCGTCCAGCTCTACATCAGTGTCTTGGAGAAGTACGTCCCTGTTGCCCGAGGTAAGGGTGCCTGGCACTTGGGCTCCCCAGGGACCCCACCGGGGCACAGTGGCAGCTCCTTAGCCGTGTGTGCCAACACGGCATCCAAGCAATCCAAATAGTCATTTCAGGTGACACAACTGCCACTAAATTCCCCTGAATGTGGAGCACCACCCACAGAGGTTGGGCACTCATCAGCTCTCTGCTTTCCGGCTTGCAGTGAGGCTGAAGACAGTGGGAAGAGTTGGCCATGACTGAGGTGCCAGGCTTTGCTCCCAGCCCTAATGCTTGTGGGTGTCTGCCCTACAAACTCATGCCATCCACCCAGTGCCCTGTCCCATAAAAGTGCCAGGTCCCTGTCCCAGCCTGCTCCGGTCTCCATTAGTTTTTTTCCATCTAGCTGCAGGCTCTGGCTTCCCTACAGTCCCCCCCTTGGATCTATTGCTGCACCTTTCCTCCTAGGTGGAGTCCTAGCCCAGCACTCCCACTCCCAGGCTTCCTTGCCTGCTCCCAGGATGTTTATGTGCTTGGGGGTGGATGTGCCAGAGCAAGCTTTTAACTCTCACTTCAGCGTGCTACTGAACTGGGCAGAACCTCCTGCTGCCAGCAGCTACCCCTAAACCCACCTTATCATGGGGACTGTCACCATCAGCCATAAGCTATCCCACCAGTGCTCACACTGAGCCTCCTGCTGCAAGCCCCAGGGTTTGGCACCCTGCACTTCTCACCCAGGATTGGCACTCCACATTTCCTGTGTGGAGCTGGCACCCCACACTTTGAATTCCAGGCAGCAGAGAGGCTGGGCACATGATGATGCCTGACTCCCCTCCTCCCCTCCTCTCTCCCTCTGCAGCTATCCTCATGGGCATCTGCCTGGTGTCGGTCACCTATGGAGCGCTCGTCTGCAACATCCTGTCCATCCAGGTCAAGTATGATGATTACAAGGTGCAGCTGCGGCCACTGGCCTACCTCTGCATCGTGCTGTGGCGCTGCCTGGAGATCTCCACCCGTGTGGCTGTCCTCGTGCTCTTCAGCACCGTCTTCAAGCACTGGATCATCCCCATTGCCCTAGTCAACCTGCTGGTGGTCTTCTTCTTGCCCTGGGTGCAGTTCTGGCGCAGTGGCACCCACCTGCCTGACAACATCGAGAAGAACTTCAGCCACGTAGGCACGGTGGTGGTGCTTTGTGCCTTCACCCTCCTCTATGCCAGCATCAACATGTTCTGCTGGTCGGCCGTGCAGCTCAACCTGGCTGACCGGGACCTCATCGACAAGTCGCAGAACTGGGGCCGCCTGGCCGTGTACTACACGGTCCGGCTGGCAGAGAACACGGCCCTCGTCATCCTCTGGTACTTCTTCAAGACAGATGTCTATGAGAACGTCTGCACCCCACTGCTGGTGGTGCAGCTGCTCCTCGGCTACTGCCTGGGCATCTTCTTCATGCTCCTCTTCTTCCAGTACCTGCACCCCTGCCGCCAGCTCTTCCGGCACAACGTCGTTGACTTCCTGCACTGTGTCTGCTGTCATCGGCACCCACCAGGGACCCCACTGTGCCTCGAGGCACCCTTCGAGCCCGGCGTGAGGCACAGCATTGTCTGAGGCACAGCCAGCACCTGTCTCCTCCAGCTGACTGCAGGCATGGGGATGGGCAGCACTGGGTCGCATGGGCAGCCAGAGGATCCTCATGGCACAAGCCAGGCACTGCCTGTCCTGCAGTGGCGGCGGGTCCCACTGTGTCTTCACAGTGGCAGGGGGACCGGAGTGTGCTCACCTGCCCAGGACCATGCATATGGACATGAAGGAGAGTTGATTTGGATTTGACAGAGGAAAGGAGTTTTTTGCAGTCAGGGTGGTGAGACACTGGCACAAGTTGCCCAGACAGATGGTGGACATCCTGTTCCCGAAAACATTCAAGGCCATGTTGGACGAGGCTCTGAACAACCTGGTCTAGGTGAAGATGTCCCTGCCCACAGCAGGGGAATTGGACTAATTGGCCTTTAGAGGTCCCTTCCAACCCAAACTATTCTATGATTCTATGATTCAAGGACTTGTAGGGTGCCTGAACTACCTGCTGATGCAAGCTGGCTGCTGTGCAGTGCACAGCCCCTGGGGTGCCCCTTCACACCCACCTGCTGCTAGGATGTGTACGGTGACCTCAGGCCATGGGTGCCATTGGGACAGTTCTAAGCAGTAAAGAAACTTTGCTGTGACTGCATGTCTGGGTGCTGGCAGTGACTCATGCGGAGGGTGGGGACTGTCCCACCAGGGCTGGCACAGGTGCACACACCTGCTGTCCACATAACCCTCACGTTCACAGGCACTGAAACGGGGCTGCCCCAGCGGGAAGTGGGAATGAGGGGGGAGCCCCTCAATGGAGCTGGTAAAATCTGGGAGCATGGCAGGATGGGGACTGGCCTCATCCCGTGCTTCCGTCAGCGTAGCCATGGCTGTAGGCCAGGAGAAACTAGCGTGCCAGCAAAGAGCAATCCTGTCCAACCTGTTCCTCCAGGCTCAGGGTCCTGGCACTGGCTGCTGTTCCCAGCTGGAACATTGGGCACTGCAGAGCTTGAGGCCTCCAGTGGAGGGCAGGCAGGAGGGGAAGGGTGGCTGGCACAATGGCAGGGATGCTGAAGGAACCCAGACATCCTGACCCCAAACCAGGAGTGTGACCCCACTCTCCCAGTACCCATTTATGGGATTAGCTCAGTTTGGCTACCAGAATGAGGGCACTCATCCCCCCATGGTACTCACAGAGGTGCAGCACTGCGTCTGCTCAGTTTTAACTCACCTGCCCTGTAGTGGATCCCTGGGCCATATTCTGGCACCAATTCCATGCCATGTCCCCAGGATGCTTCTCCTGCTTTGGGGGTTTTTCTGTAAAACAGGGGCAGTGAAGGCTGGTGAGGGAGGTCAGGAAACAGCACATCGGTTGAGCTGGCCATAGGATGGATCCTCCACAACTTCTTCCCACCAGGAAATTCTTACCTTAAAAAAAGCCCATTTTGATCCTCAAAAATTGAAAAATCCCCAAGAGGAGCATCCTGGTGGTCTCCTGTGTCCATCTGTGTGTGCCAAGGGGACCTCTCGGCTGGGGACCATCCCTGGCCGGTGCAGGGGGCTGGTTTGGGGGTCAGCCAATGGGGTCAGCCCTGCCTTCCTGGAATGTGGCCTTTGAAACTACCAGCATTTCCTCAAAGGCTGCTCAGGGGAAAGTCCCAGCAGGGCAGTTCCTGCAGTGGGGGCTGCCACACCACCTGCTCCCTCCATAAAACGTCGGGCAGGCAGCGGCGGGAGCAGGGACACCGCACCATGGGCAACTGGCTGGTCAACCACTGGTTCTCGGCCGCCGTCCTCGTGAGTCTGTGGGGCTGGGGGGCTCCCTGGGCTAGGGCGATGTGGGGGGCTCATGGGGGAGATGGGGGCTCATGGGCTGTCCTAAGGCTGGGCTGTGGCGAGAGACAAGTGTCCCCTCTGCTCAGCCAATCTGTATACCCTGGTAGCCAGGGGAGGATGGGGTTTGGAAAACTGAAGCCTTAAGGAAAATGCAGCAAAGGAAAGGGAGGTCCTGGAAGACAAAAATGCTGCTGGTTTGCCCACTTTGGCTGGGAGCCTGCCTCATGCCTCTCTCCCCTCATAAGAGCGGGAGGATCCTCTGAGAGCCCCTGCCAGGGTGAGGAGCCAGAGAGTGTCCGTAGGGACCATCTGCCAGTGCCGTGCTGTGGCATCACTGGTGTAACAGGGCATGCCCAGCCAGCTCCCATCGACTGGTCAGCACTGGGACTGGTTGACTGGGGAGCTGTGGAACCATGGGAAAATGGGGGTTTACAGAAAGTTGGGCTATTTTAATTTTTTAAGTTACTTTAAAAAAAAAAAAGAAACAACAACCAAACCAACCAAAACCCAAATACAAGGCAGAGTGGTTTTTGTGGGAGCTCTGCAAAAAGTGAGAGGGGCTAGTGTGGAGTGCAGTGGGGTTAGGCAAGGGACGGCAGCACAGTGGGGCCAGGGGAGCCAGCTCCCTGTAAAACTTCCTCCTCCCAGATTCTTCCCCGACCACCCTCCAGACCTGCCCTCCCGTTACACAGGTGTTGCCTGCTCCTGCCTTTCCTCTTTGCTCACGCATGAGTGATGCACAGGGCTGTGGGTGACAAGACAGTGATTTCGCAAGACTTCCACACCTCTCCCTACCTTTGGCCCTGTGCCCCCACCCTGTTTCCCAGCCCTGTTCGTGATGCTGCAGCTCATAAGGAAACAGGAAGGGATGTGCTGTCCTGACACCCTCTGGCTGTGCCTGCACCGTACCTGAGTGCTGCAGCCTGAGGGGCTCCCAGGCCAGGGTCCCTCATGAGGCCATGACTTCTCCCTGCAGGCGGCCTGGCTGGGCATCAACATCTTCCTCTTCACCTACTACTTTCTGTTCTTTGACCGGGACGAGCAGTATTTCTACACCAGGGCCATCCTCGGGGTAAGGTGCTCTCCCGCAGCACCCTGCCTGCCCAGGCACACGTGCTTCTTGGAGCCCTCCTGCAGTGGGGTGGGAGCTGCAACATCCCATGTCCCTTCCTTATTCTGTCCTCTTCCAGCCCACCATCATTCTGTCCCACTCCTCAGCTCAGCATTGCTCCTTGCTGGTCCCTGTCTTGATCCCTGTCTGGTCCCAGCCCAACAATATTCCAGCCCAGTCCAGCACCACCCCTTCCCACTCCTCTCCTGGCTCCTCATCACCCTCTCCCAGCCCCGTCCTAGTCCAGCATCACTCAGTCCCAGCTCAGCATCACTTGGCCCCATCCTGATTCACTACGAGTCTCAGTACCACAGGGCAGCGGCGCTCACCCCTCTCTTCTCCCCAGTCTGCCTTGGCGTGGGCTCGAGCATCAGCCAAGTGCCTCAACTTCAACAGCATGCTGATCCTGCTGCCTGTCTGCCGCAACCTCCTCTCCTTCCTCCGTGGGACCTGCTCAGTGAGTGCTCCGCGGTGGCATGGCCAGCATGTCAGTCTCCATCCCTGACCCTGTCCCCATCCTGACACCACTGCCTCTCCCTGCAGTGCTGCAGGCGGACGCTGCGGAAGCAGCTGGACCACAACCTCACCTTCCACAAGCTGGTGGCCTATGCGCTGGCCCTGCTCACAGGTACCACCCTGCGCTGGGCTGGGGCATGGTGGGGACTGGGGCATGGCCAGGTGGGTGACTGCCTGTCCCCTGTCCAGCCGTGCACACCATTGCCCACCTCTTCAACCTGGAGCGCTACAACCAGAGCCAACAAGCCACTGATGGCAGCCTCCCCGCTGTCCTCTCTAAGATGCACCTGCAGGGCAGCAACAAGTGGCTGAATCCCATTCACTCTAATGAGACCGTGAGTGTGGCCTTGGCATCCAGCCCCCTGTCACCACCTGTCCCCTGCCCCCCTAACCCATCCTGCCGCCCCTGCAGACCGTCGAGTATGTGGCTTTCACAACCATCCCAGGGCTGACGGGGGTCATCATCACGCTAGCACTCATCCTCATGGTCACATCCTCCACTGAGTTCATCCGCAGGAACTACTTCGAGGTCTTCTGGTACACGCACCACCTCTTCCTCATCTACTTCAGTGGCCTTGTCATCCACGGCATCGCGTAAGGCTCCCCACCACTCCCCAAGGCAGTACAGTGAGGGGCAGTGGCTGCAGACCCCCAGTGGAGCACCCCAGGGAGAGTCCAGTGGGGCTGTGGGCTGCCTTTCCCAGGGTGGGGCTAGCCCAGCTGGCCTCATGCAGCACAGCTCAGCCCCTGATGGGAGGCAGGAGCTGGCCCTTGGACTTATCCCCCGCCTCCGCACAGCGGGCTGGTGCGTGGGCAGACAGAGCAGAGCATGGCAGAGGTGCATCCCCAGCACTGCGCCCAGTACCTCACACAGAGGGACCAGAACTGCACCCACGACTGCTGCAAAGACCCGGAGTTCGGGAGCATTCCTGCTGAGGTACGGCAGCATTGGAATGGCTGTGTCCCCTTGTCCTTGGGAGGCTCCAGCCCTGGTCCTCCCCAACCCTTTGCTTTCCTCCATCCCCGCAGTCCTGGAAGTGGGTTCTAGCCCCCATCATCCTCTATGTCTTTGAGCGGATCCTCCGGGTCTGGCGTGCACGGCAGAAGGTGGTTGTCACCAAGGTGGGTGGTGCAGGACCCTGTTCCTACCCCAGCTCCTTTCCTTGCAGTCGCCGCTGCCACAGCTCCTCACTGTGGTGGCCGTGGGCAGGTGGGCAGGGGGCTGTGGCTGCAGGGGCAGGAGCCAGGCTGGGTGCTGAGCCCCATCCGTGCCCCCAGGTGGTCATGCACCCTGCCCGCGTGCTGGAGCTGCAGATGCAGAAGAAGGGCTTCCGCATGGAGGTGGGGCAGTACATCTTTGTCAACTGCCCCGCCATCTCTGCACTGGAGTGGCACCCTTTCACCCTCACCTCTGCCCCCGAGGAGGACTTCTTCTCCATCCATGTCCGGGTGGCTGGCGACTGGACAGAGCGCCTCATCGACACCTTTCAGTTGGAGTTGCCCAGGTAGGCTGGAGAGTGCCCAAACAGGCCATCACATGGGTTTGAGGAGGCCACACCTCTCACCCAGGCCTTCCCTTGGCCAGGATTGAGGTGGATGGTCCCTTTGGCACTGCCAGTGAAGACGTGTTCCAGTATGACGTGGCCATGCTGGTGGGAGCGGGCATTGGGGTCACCCCCTTTGCTTCCATCCTGAAGTCCATCTGGTACAAGTTCCAGCAGTCTGACCAGACCCTCAAGACCAAGAAGGTACAAGGGTGTCCCATGGGACCAGCTGTGGGTTTCTCCATGCTGGACTTCCCAGTCCTTGGCATTGCATTCTTCCAACCCCTCCAGCTCTGCTCCACCTTGAGCAACCCCTCTCTCCCTGCATTCCAGATCTACTTCTACTGGCTCTGCCGGGACACAGGAGCCTTTGCCTGGTTCAATGACCTGCTTGCCTCGCTGGAGCAGAAGATGGCCGAGTCAGGCAAGGCGGACTTCCTCACCTACCGCCTCTTCCTCACTGGCTGGGACACCAGCATTGTGAGTCAACCATGGGCTGTCACGGCTGCAAGAGGGGACACAAAGTGGCCGAGTCAGGCAGGAGGGGCAGGGCAAGCATGACAATGCCTTTCAGGCACAAAGTGCGGGCATAGTGTTTGGTAGGATCAGCAATGGATGCTCCTCAGTGGTGAGGGTCTGGAGGTGGGCTCATGGGTGGGGTCTGGGGTTCTCACCATCCCTGCTCTGCCCAGGCCAACAACGTAGCACTTCACTTTGACACCCCTACGGACACGGTGACAGGGCTCAGGCAGAAAACCATCTTTGGGCGGCCCATGTGGAACATGGAGTTTGCGGCAGTGGCTGCAGCCCACCCCAGGTGAGAGGTGGCCACGGAATTTGGGATGCTGGAGCTGGGACGCACCCCCCTCTTCCCTGGCACTGGGCTGGGCAGTGGCTTTGGGAGAGGTGTGCTATCCCTAACAGGGAGCCCAAAAAGCTTTGAAATCAGTTTCCTCCAAGTTGCCCGCCTGGCAGTGACACCCCCATGCTGTTTGTAGGTCAGTGGTCGGTGTGTTCCTCTGTGGACCAGGGGCCCTGGCAAAGAGCCTGCAGAAGTCTTGTCATCAGCACTCCAGTCTGGACCCCAGAAAGGTCAAATTCTACTTCAACAAAGAGAACTTCTAAGTGGCAGCAAGGCTGTGACCCCAGCAGGCAGGAACCCTGCCCATCTCACCCACCTGCTGTGCCAGAGCAAGGCCAGGGATAAATATCTGTGTGTGCACTAAAGCCAGGCAAGACACAGCAAGGCACTCCTTCTCCATGAGAAATTCTAGGTTCAAAGACTGGTGCCTGCCTGTCCTGGTGTACAAGGGATCCTCATGGAGCAAGTGTTCTCACGGACAAACCAGAGCCATGTGCTGCAATGATGCTGCCAGAGCAGCAGGAAGCAGGGGGAGTGCCCAGTGGGCTGGGCAGAACCATGGGACACAGAAGGGACACAGGCATGCCAAGCAGGCACTGGATGCCAAACATGCTCCTCCAGGTTTAAGTAGCCCTTTGTGTAAAAGAGTAAATTAAACTTACTTTTCTTTGCAATGAAAGCCTCCGTGGTGACTCAGCTATGCAGGTATGAAGGAGCCCATGCTCTGCCTTCCTGTAGAGCTGCAGTAAAACAGCTGGTTGACAGCAAACCCTCTGAAGTGCAGGGTCAGGAACCCCTCTACAGGCGCTTGCTGCAAACCCTGCCACCTCTGAGCCAGCCTGCACCCAGAGCCAGGTACACGCCAGCACATAGGCCAGCAGGGATGCAAAGCTCCAGCACATGCAAAAAAGAGGGTAAGTCCCCCTCTCTGAGCAGGCCGGCTTGGTAAGTGATACTGAAATCGGAGATGGAACCCTTCCTGCCCCGCCAGCAGGGAGAGAAAGCCAAGCTCTCTGTCCTGCCCTTCCCCTGCACCCCTGTGAAGAGCATGGCACATGAAATTCTATGACTAGTTCTTGCCTCAGTGCTGTGGAGGGAGGATGGCAAGTGGTTTGGACAAGACTGGAGGCAGGCAAGACTGCTCCCAGAACCCAAGAGTCCAACTCTGGCCTCCACAAGAGACCAAACAAGGCAGCCAGAGAGCTGGCTTTACTCAAACCCTCCTCCCATTTTATTTCAAACATCATAAAATATACACACAGGAAAAAAAAAAGAAAAAAAAAGGATGAATTGGAGGGAAAAGCGTTGAGGGGAACACAACCTCTCCCAAAACGCAGCATCAACTCAGGTAGCAACAGGAAGGAGCTGCCATGGAGCATCACCTCTGTCCACCACATGCCTGCCAGGAAGAAGGGGAGGAGAGTGAGCCCAGCATGGGAAGCAGGACAGAGCTCCATCCTGGGCAGCTCTGATTTAATGGAGGGGAACAGGCACAGGCTGAGGGCCGGGTGAAGGATGTTACCTGTCAGGGTGCCCCTGTGGACTTCTGGATCTGCTCCTTCAGAATGAGGATGCTCTGCCGCTGCTCTGGGGGCAGCATGGCTATCTGGTCTGCTGTCAGCTGCAGGACCTGCATGATCAGTGCTGCCTATGGGGAGAGGGGGGTCAGAGAACCCATGGGAGGGGTTGTCCATGCCTCAGGGAAGTTCTACTTCTGCTGTCTCACCCTTTCCCTTTTCTTCTCTCACCTTCTCATGATCCTGGGGGGTGACCTGACTCTGTCCAGGGCTAAACCCTCCGGGCTGACCAGCTCCTTGGACTCCTGCCCCAGGAATGCCTCCTCCCTGCAAGCCTGCCCCTGCCATGTTAGGAACCTGTGGGAATGAGAGAGTGGGTGAGGCGTGAGGGCTCTCTGGACTAAGCCATACAAATCCAGGAAAGTAGAGCAGACGATGAGATGGATGCCCTCGGGCAGCCTGAAGATGCCTGAGCATGTAGACACACAGGCATTTTACGTGCTCTTCTCTCCCTCCCAACTCCTGTGCTCCTTCCTGCACATCAGGAAAAGGTGGAAAGAGGCCTGAGGCTTGTTCTGACCCCAGCAGATGGGGAGTGCGTGGGGAGATGGGACTGATGCCCTGACCCCTCAGAGCCAGTGACTGAGGCCTTGTGCTTCCCAGAGGTGCACCATGTGACACCCCCCCACCCAGCCCCATCTACAGGATGCCGCTGGTGCCCAACCCGCCAAGCAGAGACGTGTGTACCTGGCGAGGCCCCTGCGGGCCACTGGCTCCCATGTTAAGTGGCCCAGGACCCTGTATCCCGCCGGGCATGGGACCACGTGGGTTGGGACCAGGCCCTCGAGGCTCCAGGCCCCGGGGCTCCAGGACCCTGGCCTCCATGGCCCGGGCTTCCAGCACTCGTGGCTCCAGGACCCGGGGCTCCAGGCCTCGTGCCTCCAGGGCTCGTGCCTCCATCACCCGTGGCTCCAGCCCGCGCGGCTCCAATCCTCGTGGCTCCAGCCCTCGGGGATCTCTTCCAACTGTGGAGGAAAGACAAGGTAAGCTGCTGAAGGAAGCAGTGCTGTAGGGGGTGTGGGAGAGAGCCTGCTGTCTCCTTTGTCTGGGGGCTGGCAAACACCCAAAAGGTGCAGGGCCGGGGGCACATGCCTGGAGAAAGTCCCTTGCACCCTGGACAGTCCCTCCTTGCCTGCAATCAGTCATTTCACTAACCAAACCCCCTTCCCGCGCCTCGGGTCAGGGCATCTGGCTTTACTCTGATTCCTTGCCTGCATGCTCTAAGCCACCCAGTATTTCATGCCCCCTCTCTCACCTCGAGCGTCCATCAAGGGCCCCCGCGGCTCTCCCATCAGTGGTCGGGGTTCTCCCATGGGTCCCCCCCTCATCTCATGGGGGGGGCCACGGCTGTCATGACCAGGCATATGGTGCATAGGGGCTCCCTGGTGGGGCGGCCCAAGGTAACCTCTGATGCAGAGAGACGAGGAGAGCAAAGCAGGAGGAGGAGAAAAAGCGAGAGAGTGTGAATCAGACGCTGGCTTGGCACGGTCTGGGCAGAGTGCTGGGATTGCCCCCGAAGCCGGCCACAGGGGAGGAGGGTGAGGCTGGCACAGGGATAGGTGCTGGTGGCCCCATGCCACAGGGCAGCTGCCATCACCCCGGGGATGTCCCGTCCCCGGGGAAACGGGCCGGCCCCCACGGTCAGCAGCACACAGGCCTCCGACCAGGCAGCAGTGACTCCCGGAAGGCTGCTGCCATCCCTGTCCTCAGTGAGAGGTCACCCTTGGGCAGGGGACAGTGCCAAGGGCTCGTCTCCTTCCCTCTCCCCTCACCTGGGCTCCACTTCTCCAGTGACTGAGAGCAGGGTCCCTCCGCGAGGGTCATTCGGGGCATCTCCCAAAAGGCCTCGGGGCGGCGGGCCACTAGCAGGTAGAGGTCCACGCTGCATAGGGGCCCTCGGGTCTGGCATGGGCACTGCCAGGGAGACACACAAGAGCTTGTGAGGATCTGCATGACCAGTGCCGTGCCGAGACTGTCCCCGGCGCTCTGGGGCCGGGTGTGGGGCAGCTGCACTGCTTTGGAGGTAGCCCCACACCCAAGGCTGGAGCAAACCAAAGCCTCTTTCCTGGTGGCTGCTTTTATTCCTCTTTTTCTTCCCTGGATCTACCTCAGGCTCCTTATGGCACCAGGGGCCAAAGCAAGCGTGGGTGCCCCCATGGCAATCCCTACAAGCGTGGGCATTGACACCCTGCTGATGTGGGGCCAGGAGCAACGCAAGACCTGGAAGACTCCTGGGAGTGCGATGTCAAAGGAGGCTGGATCCTAGACAAAAGCCCTCTCTGAACAGGCTTTCCTTTTCCACTGGAGGCTCCATGCGTGGCACTAGACTGTTCTCTCCTGTGGCCCTAGGGGAAATCCTGCCTCCTCCTCCTCTTAACCCTGGCAGGCTACAGGGAGTGACATGCCAGTCCCCAGCCCTGAGCACAGAGGGGTGAAAGCTGCTCTCTGCACACTCCACAATGACCTCCAAGGGAGGAGGGAGCTGGCGGGTGCTGGGATACCTTGAACGCGTTCGATAGACGCAGGCCTGGCAGGTCCCACGGGCGAGAGCTGCAGGTTCCCTGGGCAAGCAGCAGGAAAAGAGGGAAAGAGCAGACACGTAAATAGTGTGTGCACACATGCACCCGGCCTTGGGGACAGTGCTGCCTGCAGGATTACACTTCCTGAAGTCCCCAGGAAAACCTACAGAGAAGATGCTGCAGATCTGGCTTTATCGACCTCTTCCATTACCACCACCTGTGTCACCACAGACAGCAGAGCCAGAGTGGCACGGTCATTCCCTTGCTCAGGGAGAGAGGTGGAGAAGGAAGACAACCTGCCAAAAGATGTGGCATTCTGTGGGGCCATGCTGGCCCCACAAAAACAGCCAGCCAGCTTCTGCTTCTGCCCCTGCCCACAGTTTCTGCTCTCCAAAACCTTTTGGGTGCCAAGAACTACCAGTTTCTTCTCAAGAAGACAATGCCTACTCCAAACAAAACCAGAGTCAACTGCTCCGAAGGCCAAAGGATCTCAGACCAGGTTTACCACAACCCTAAAACAAGGCCTAGGCTATAAGTCAATGCAACAGAGGCATCAGGTTGCCTGCATGTTTTGTTACTGGGAGAACAAGGACGCGTGGATCTCGCTAACCCTGGCACATGGCAACACGTAAACCATAAGGAATCTGGCTCTAGGACTGGGCCATACAGACCGTGCCTGCGGAGGGAAAGCCGAGCCGAGCCGTCACTCCCCGGGAGATTCCCAGCCAAGCCTCAAGCCGAAGCGGAGGCGCAGCTCCCTCTGCTGGGCACGGCGCGGAAGGACGCAGTGGCCGCGCTGCTTTCCAGTACCCAGGTAGCAAAGGAGCAGGACAAGGGCCAGAGAGGAGCAAGCTCTGCCTGCCCGCACAAGCACAGGGACAGACACCGGCTCGCAGAGATGGAAAACACAGGCACATCCCGCTCGGCGGGGCTTGGCAGCTCTCCCTGCCTTCCTGGGCACGACTGCACAGAAAGAGCTGGGAGCAAACCAGTGCCTGGGCTGAGTCCTGGGTGCCAGGTTGCTGCTAACCACAGCCTTGTGCCTATGGGAAGAAACCCACGCAGAGCCCAGCGCTGTGGGGCTGCCCCAGAGGTGGGCAGAGCCTGGCTGCAGGTGGCTGGCAGGGGCTCTGGGTGCTGCACTGCTCAGCACCCATGGCCTGGGCCCCACTGGAGGGAGGCTCACACCACAACAGCACTAACCACATCAGTTTTACCTTGTCCACGCTCCAAGGGGACAGGCCCTGCGCCTGGCATCCCAACCTGTGGCTGCATCCCACCTGGGAGGGGACAGGCAGAGATCAGGTGCCTCCTCAGCCATCCCTGCACTAGTAACCCATTCCTTTGGCCCCAAATACCTTCCCTCTCCCAGCTACCGGGGGAGTATCTGCATGTTTGATTTCATTGGTGTTGGTCCCCCCAGAGATAAGCCAACGTTGCAGCAGCAGCCACAATCACAACATGGGACTACATGCGCTCTCACAAGGCCAAGCCCTCTGGCCGGGGGAAGGCAGCGAGGGGTGTCTGCAGGACCTGTGTGCCCATGGGTGAGTGGCTCAGCCCAAACTCACCTCCTGGAGCCATGGGGCCAGGGCCTGGGCCCTGCACAGGGGCTGCCATCTGTCCTGGGGCTGGCACTCCACCCTGCATGGGCGGCTGCATCAGAGGAGGAGCGCCGTTCACGTGCATCCCACCCTGCCAGGGAGAGACACCAGACTTCAGGGATGTCCTGTCACCTGGACATGCATCCCAGCTGGAAGAGCTGGAGCTGGCACTGCCCATCTCTCCTGCACAGCTCATGTGTCATGTAGGCCCTTACCATGGGCTGTGGCTGGGATGAGGGGGTGTTCTGCGGGTTCAGCTGCGCGTTGGGCCCTGGCCCCGGTCCTGGGCCAGGTCCTGGCCCTGGCACTGGCTGCTGGTTGCCTGGGATCAGAGGAGGAACACTGGTCTGGCGATGCAGGATTTTCTAGGGGGAGAAGGACAATGGAGCTCTTTTCCACTCCTACTCCACAAAGGATGCCACCAACACGCCCCTGACCCTGGATAAGCAGCAAGGGACAAACCAGTGCGATCTCTGGGTCGACGATCCTCATGACCACCTGGGCCTGCAGTAGGGCGTAGGCCAGCTGGGGGTTCTGGAGCAGCATGTTCCTGGCTTCCTGGGGGCTGTTCTGGACACACAACTGAGAAGGCACAGGCAGATCAGAGCTCTGACAAGGACTGACAGAGCCTGGGAGGGCATAGGCAGTGGTGGTGGGAACTGTGCCCTCCTGCACTCACCTTCATCTGCTTCATCAGTTCGAACATCTGCTCGGGGGGCAGGCTGGCCACTGCCCGGCTGATGGACTCGGGAGCGTCCTCGGGGTTCACAGGGTCCCCGTAGGGTGACTCTATGATGGGTGCACCTGTGCCCAAGCCTGCAACACAGTTGGTGACGTAGTATGGCAACTTGATCCAGCCATATGTAACGTGCTCATGAGGAGGGGAGCACCACCCACTATGGGGACAGGGAGCCAGTGAAATCAGGGAAACATTAGGAGGAAATTCTCAACAGAAAGGGTAGTAAGGCATGGGAAAGGGAGGCGTTTTAAGACTGGATGTGGCACTTAGTGCTGTGATCAAGTTGACAAGGGGGTGCTCAGTCAAAGTTTGGACTCGATCTTAAGAGATCTTTTCGAACCTAAACAATCCTGTGATCACCTGGGAGCGAAAACACAGCGCTGAGCCCACACACCCCTCTGGGGAGCTCCTCACAACACCCCTTAGAGCAAGTCAGCTCTGACAGCTTGGAAGAAGAGCACCACCTTGCTCTGCAGCACCGCCAGGGCCGGGCCCAGCACGACACCCCCGAGCTCTGACTCACTCTTGAGCTCCTCCTTGTTCTTCTCGCTGGCAGCGTTGTCGACGCGCAGGGCCCTGCCGCTGAACTCCCGCCCGTTGAGGTTCCGCATGGCGCTCAGCGCCGTCTCCTGGTCCTGGTACTCGCAGAACCCATAGCCCTTGGGCTTCCCCGTCTCCCTGTCATACACCAGCCTGCGCAGCGGGGAGAGAACACCCTGCTGAGGGCACTGCCCGTGGCTCCCAGACCTCGGGAGAAGCTGCTGGGATACATCCCAGAGGAGTGCTGGCAGCAGGGAGAAGGCACCCAGGCCGGGGCACACAACGGTCATCCCTAAGGCAGAGCCAAAGGGCCTCCTGGCTCCTGGAGTGGGTGTTCCCAAAGCTCTGTGCTTCCCGTGACCCCACCAGGCAGCTCAGAGGGGCACAGGATGGGACTGGCCGTTCCTGGAGCTCCCAAGCCTTCAACTGGGAGCTCTCCAGGACCTGCTGCCAGGCCTGGAAAACACCTCTGAGAGGCACCGGGATGGGACTGAGGGGCCTGGGCAGGACCTGAGCACTGCTCTGCCACAGCAGGGCGGCCCCTCCAGCCCCTCCTCTGCTGTGCTCCATCTCCAGGTGATCACGGCACTGCCCCTCGGCCCCTGAGCACAGGGGCACAACCTCGCACCCCCCACAGCCCGCGCTGCTCTGCTCAAGGCGTGCCAGAGGTTTAGATTCAACATTAAGGACAAATTCTTCACTTGTTGGCAAACATCGCCACAGACTGCCCCGGGAAGTGGAGTCACCATCCCCGGAGCTGCTCAGGAGGTGCGTGGAGGTGGCACTTGGGGCCGTGGCTTAGCGGTAACACGGCAGCGCTGGGGGTCGGTGGGGCTCGACGGCCCCAGAGCGCTTTTCCACTCTCAAGATTCGCGATCCCGCGTGCCCGGTCTGGGGCCGGGCAGGGGGACCCGGGGGGGCGGCGGCCGCTCTCACCTAAAGCTGACCACGGGCCCGACCTCCGAGAAAATGTCCTTGAGCTGCTCCTCGGTGGCCTCATATGGGATGTTCCCCACTGCGGAGACAAACGGGGAACAGACGGTCAGCGCGGCGGGAGCGGCCCCAACGGCGGGGGGAGCCGCGGGATCCGCCCCTGCCCCCGTCCCTGCTCCTGTCCCCGGTCCCCGCCCCGGTGCTGCCCCCCACCGCGGCCTCACCGAACACGGAGCGCAGGGACCGATCCACGGCCGGGTCCCGCACCGACAGACCCGCCATGGCGCCGCCCGCGCCGCTTCCGGCCCCGCGCTTCCGCCGTCCCCCCCGCTTCCGCTTCCGGTTCCGCCTCCGCCCGCAGGAACCGCGGCGGCGGCGCGCGCGGAAAGTGCTCCGGCGGGAAACGCGGGGCAGGGCCGGCCCGGGAGCGGGGCCCGAGCCCGGGGAGGCCTCCCGGTCAGAGCTGCCGGCGCCTGGA
>VWZG01009788.1:1129029-1142760 GCA_013396735.1 Grallaria varia | reverse complement strand
GCCCCCCGTGTCCCGGTGCCGGCGCCCCCGGACCGGATCGTGCCCCCGGCGCGGCTCAGGGTACGTGTCCGCTCCCGGCGGCCCCGCCGGGCAGCTCCGAGCCCCGCCGGGCAGCTCCGAGCCCCGCTGTGCCCGTGGGAGCGGCCGCCCGGGGCGGCTCCTGCCCGCCGGGGCTGGGCGTCAGCGCCGTCCCGCGGAGCCGGCCGAGCTTCCCGGGGCGGCGGGGCTGGCAGGCGGCCCCAGCTCGGACTGGGCTGTCCCTGTGTCCGGGCTGCCGCGGTCCGCTCCGCCCCGCGCTCAGCGGCTGCCGTGTCCCCAGCACCGGCACATCTGGCCGCATCTGGAGAGCGCCAGCGCTCCCGGGTGCAGCGATGTCGGAAGCCGTGGATCTGTCCTTCCTGTCGGACGTGGAGAGAGAATTGATCCTGCAGGTCCTGCAGCGGGACGAGGAGCTCCGCAAAGCGGAGGAGAGGAGGATCAGGTGCGGCTGGGGCTATGCTTTGCGCTGGGAGCGGGTGGAGGAGTGAGAACTCTGGTGGTGGAGGTTCTCCGGAGTGCCCGGGCGGTCTGACAGTTCCCGCTGTCGGGTCCGAGCAGACGCCTGAAGAATGAGCTGCTGGAGATCCGGCGCAAGGGAGCCAAGCGGGGCAGCCAGCGCTACAGCGAGCGGACCTGTGCCCGCTGCCAGCAGAGCCTGGGCCGCGTCAGCCCCAAGGCCAACACCTGCCGGGGCTGCAACCACTTGGTGTGTCGGGACTGCCGTTTCTACAGCCCCAACAGCTCCTGGCGCTGCAAAGTCTGCACCAAGGAGGCGTGAGTACCCGGGGACAAGTGGCAGGGGCGTTCTGCACTTGCCTCCTGTCCCCTTCCTCTTTCCAGTCTTCCCAGCTTGATGCCCCATGGCCCACCTTTCCTAGCTTAGCTGGTTCTCTTCACCACACAACAGCTGGCTCTGCTGCTGCTCCTGGAGTTGGTTCCCGCGGTCGGGTGATGGAGAATTGGGTCATATGCCAATATTTTGTCTCCTCCATCCCCACCTCGCTCCTTCCCCTGCCTTTACTTGACTCCAGCATCCCCCAGTGCCCCTTGCACAGCCTGTGTTTCAAGCATCCCAAGTTTCCTCCCCATTGGCCTCCCTTGTCCCGCAGAACCTGCCTTGCTCCCATGTCTGCTGGGGATGTAGCTGAGCCTGTCAACTGCCCAGTGAATTGTCTGCCCAGTCGCCTGCTGATCATGCCCACTGTGCCTGTGTTTTCCTTGGGTGGCAGCACCCATAAGGGTGGGTTGGTGCAGGGGTCAGCCCCCCACTGCCCCTGACTGACCCCACCACCTGCCTGCCATGCAGCGAGCTGAAGAAGACAACAGGCGACTGGTTCTACGACCAGAGGGTGAATCGCTTTGCCAACCACCTGGGCAGTGACATGGTGCGGCTGTCCCTGCGGCACAGGCCGGCAGGTAGGGCTGTCACAACAACGCCTTTTCCCACAGCCCAGCCATCTGGGATGCTCCCCCTTTCCCCAGCGTGGAGTTGGATGGGAGCAGCTCCTCCTTCAGGCAGTGGGCTTGGAGCAGGTGTCCTCCTGATGCTTCTCTCCTTACAGCCACCAAAAGAGAGACTGTGGGACAAACGCTTCTCCAGAAAGCTCAGCTTGGCGAGCCCAAAAGCTCCACCTCAGCCCGGCAGCCGAGCCCCCCTGCACCCCGGGAGGGGTCCAGGTAAGAATCCCTGCTCTCCCCCCTGCTCCGGGTGCCAGCCCTCATCTGCTGTAGGGATGGGAACGATGCTGTCACCCTGCTCGGATCACTGGTGACGCAGAAGTTCTCTCAGAGCAAGCTCCTTGCCAAACAGGACATACCTGTGGTTTTGTTTGTCTGCAGTTTGTTTCCAGATGCCTCGGACGCTCGGGATGGCAAAAGCGACACAGAGTCCATGGAAAACATGAGCCTGGATGGCTACAAATCTAGTCCTGGTGATGTGGAGGGCAGGTGAGGGGCTTCCTGGGTAGGTTGTCCTTTCCAAGACTGGCTGGCAAATGATGAGGACCTTCATTTGCATTGTGTCTAGTGAGGGGGAGCTGGCTGGGCTGAGACTTTGTCCCTGGGCAGGCATGCCCTCTGCTCCCAGCCTGAGGTGCTTCACCGAGTTCAAGTGCCTCCAGGGAGCCTATGTGGAGGTGGTACTTTCTGGCCAGTACTTGTGGCCTGAGACAGACCTTTCCATGTCCTCTGCAGGAGTAACTCCTTGGAGAGAGCCGTCACTGGGAAACAGGTTGCTGCACCAGCAGGACCTGCTGCCTCTAGCCTGACCCTCCCTCTCCGCTCCAAAAGCGCATTCTCTGATGGACGGGTGTGTGACGCTGCTCTGGCAGGCTCAGCCCTGTCCTGGGGCGTGGGGCTGGGAGTCTTGTGGGGTGCCCAGCCCTGCCCTGCTCTGACAGGACCTTTCCTCCCCAGGATGCCACCGCAGGGACCCGCAGCAGCACCTTGGTAGATGAGCATGAAATGATATTCAAGAAGAACTCCCGGCGGGTGGTGAGGCCTGCAGGTGAGAGCTGTGTGGGTGCAGGGGGTTTGGGTGCTGACACGGCCAGGGGTGGACAGCTGCTTCTCCCTGGGCTGTGGTGGGCTTTCAGTGCAGATAGGAGAGGCTGGGGCAGCCCTTTGCTTGAGAGAGCAGCACAGCTGTGCTAGTCCTGTGCCGTGCTGCTGCCTCCTGCTCACCACTTCTTCTGCAGACTACACCAAGTCAGTGATTGACCTGCGCCCTGAGGACCTCATGGGGGAAGGCAGCTCTTTGGGAGACAGGAGCAAGTCAGTCCCTGGCCTCAACACAGAGCTGGTGAGACCCTCGGAGTGCCGCAGAGATGGCTGCCAGGTGGAGGAGCCGGATATCTGGCTGGCTGTGGCCTCCTGCTCCCAACAGAGCTGTCCTGTCTCCCTCCTTGCAGGAGGAGGAGGAGGAGGACATCGACAACCTGGTGGAGATCCACCGGCGGCGCGTGGCCCGGGGCAGCATGCGCAGCGGCACCTCCTCAGTGAGTCCCTGTGGGGTGGCCTTGCTTGGCTCTGCTGCAGGGAGGAATGATGGAGAAAGACAGTGCTGATGGGTTGGGTGGGAGAAAAGCAGGGTGGGAAGCTCCTGGGGTGAAGGAGCAAGAGTGGCAGACATGGAGGCTTCCTCCCCTAGAAGGGAATTGAAAGTCAGAGACCCAGCTCTCTTCCAAGGAGCCTCTGTGCAGGTGGGAGGCACTGGGTGGCTGTCCCCAGCCACAGTGGGTGAGGGTGGCTGTGTGGAGGAGGCACGTGAAGTAGCCTTGCTGAGGATGAAGAGCCATCAGGGGATGCTGTGCCAGCTCAGCCCTGCCGTGTCTTCCAGAGCACGCTGGGGAGCATGGTCAGCATTTACAGCGAGGCCGGCGACTTTGGCAGCGTGGCGGTCACTGGGGGCATCTCCTTCTCCCTGAGCTACGAGGAGAAGACGCAGACCTTGTTCATTCACGTGAAGGAGTGTCGTCAGCTGGCCTATGGGGACGAGGGCAAGAAGCGCTCCAACCCGTGAGAGCCAGGGGGCGATGGCTGGTGGCACCACTGGTGGTGCCCAGCTGGGCTGTGGGGTGCCCACCAGAGATGGGAGCTGTACATGGAGGGTCTTGGCAAGGCAGGGAGTCTTGGGGTTGCCCTGGGGGGCTCAGGAGGGTTAATTGTGGGGGGACTTTGGTGAAGTGCTGCCTGCTCCCCCCTGCAGGTATGTGAAGACCTACCTGCTGCCTGACAAATCCCGGCAAGGGAAGCGCAAGACAACGATCAAACGCAACACCATCAACCCCCTGTACAACGAGCTGCTGAAGGTGAGTAGGGATGGGCTGAGGTGCAAATACTCAGTCCTGAGGTTGCAGCTGGAACAAGCCAGGGGAGGGTTGGGCTCCTAATCATGAGGCAGGGGATCTACAGAGGACCAGTGTCCAGAGTTTGCACCCTAAAAGCTGGAAACACTCCCAAGCCAGGTTGCTGCTCTGGTCTGGCTGTGGTGTCAAGTCCCAGTGCCATGGTGGGATGGAGGCCCAGCTGTAGATGTGAACATGTCACAGGATGTGTCCGTGATTCCTCTGGTATTCCCCAGAACTGTGGCATCCTGCTTACCCTGGATATTTCCTTCCATAGAAAAGGCTTCCAGGCCACTGGAAACAGGTTACATTGGTAACCTGTACTCCATACATTGGAAGTGGGGGCAGCACAGCTGCAGAGGCAGAAATAAGGCAGTTCTGGGCCCCAGGGCAGAGCAGCTTTGCACTGTCTTTCACCAGCCCTGATGCAGCCACCATGGGGTGGTGGACTGGCTGACTCTGTCCCTGAGCCTGGCAGTGCATCACTGAGGCCCGGCACTCTCAGACAGGAGGAAGTGGGAGCTGTGGTTTGGTTTTTAGACTCCCACAGCCAGGTTTGCTAAGGTCTTGTGCTCTGACCCCTTGAGACTTGGTGGGCTGGCAGAGCTCTGCTTGTGGTGGGATGGGTGGCCAGATGCCATGAGTCCTGGCTCTGAGGTCTGCCTCCCTAGAGAGCACAGGCTCCTGCACCACTGCCTGAGAATTCTTAGATTTCAGCAGGGGTGGAATAAAAAGAACAGGCTCCTGTGTGAATCCATTGCTCCTCAAACCTGTCTCTGCTCTTGACTGAAAGCTGTGACTGATGGTGTTTGCCAAGCCTGTCCTTGCCTGCTGCTGCCTGCTCACTGGTGGTTTTCCTGTCTCCCTCCCTAGTATGAGATTAACAAATCCCTCCTGCTGGCGAGGACACTGCAGTTCTCGGTCTGGCACCACGATCGGTTTGGCCGCAACACATTCCTGGGAGAGGTGGAGGTCCCACTGGATGCCTGGAACTTTGACAGCCACCTGGAGGAGTTCCTGCCCCTGCATGGCAAGGTGTGCCCCTCCTGCCTGCAGCCTCCCTTGCCTGGCCCTGTTGAGGGGTATAGCCCTTGATGAACAGAGGGGTGCAGAGACCTCACCCGAGAGCTGCCAAAAGGCTTGTGCCAAATCAAATCTTAGGAGAAATGAAGACTCCAGCTGCAGACAGCAGTGCTGTTGCAGTAAAAAAGGGCAAATTGTCTGCCTCGAGCCTAGTTTTCCTCCTCCTCCTCAGGTGATTGAGCCAAAATAAGATCCCAAAGGAGCTGGGCTGATCTGGTGATGGTGTGTGGGGGGGTGGGTTGCAGCCATCTCTAGGAGAAGCCAAGCCCTTTGTCCCATTCTGGGGAGGTCCTGCACACAGGCCAGGCTGTGTCTGCTGTGGCCTCCTGCAGTGTTTGGTACCTCTTTGCAGACTGGGGCAGATGCTGCTGGTCTCCACCAGTACAAAGGGGAGTTGGTCGTCTCCATGAAGTACATTCCATCTGTCAAGCTCCCTGGGGCTGGGAACGGCAGGAAAGGTAAGTGCTGGAACTCCAGGATGTCTGTGCAGCCTTGCAGGATCTGCATGTGGCCATGCGAGCTGGCACTGGGTGGGCTTCTTGGGTGGTGTCACTACAGCCTTCTCCTCTCCAGCACCTACGAGGCTGCTCTGGGTCAGGGCAGACCTGGCTGTCTTCAGGCTGGCTGAGCCATCCCAGTGCTTCCTTGGGGCTGGACCAGGCTGGACCTGCATGAAGCAGTTGTCCACCTTTGCTTCAGCAGGCAGGGCCAGTACAGGAGAAGGCAAGATGAAATGCCAGCCAGGGCTCTGACCTGCCCCTGTCATCAAGGATGTTCAGCAGGACCTTTCCAGAAGTCTGTGGTGGTGGAAAGTAAGGCTGAGTAATTGATGTGTTGGATTTTTCCTAGGCAAAACAGGGGAAGGTGGTGAGCTCCAGGTCTGGATCAAAGAAGCCAAGAACCTCACAGCTGCCAAATCTGGGGGGACCTCAGACAGCTTTGTCAAGGGGTGAGTGAGAGTCCTGGGTCGGAGGGCAGTGAAGGCACTGTCCTCCCTGGCTGTATTCCCAGTGCTGCCATGGGGACCTGGAGAAGGGCAGGGTCTCTCCATTAGCTGCCCTCCACTGCCTGTGTTGGCACGCTGAGAGTCACCATCTGACCAGAGACAAGATGCTTCTGGATTTTTGGCTGGTTGAGAGTTGTGGTGGGAGGCTCTGTGAGGGCAGGGCTCCAGTTGCCATCCAGTCATCTTCCCAGAGGTCACCATGCCATGGGGCAGCATGACTAGGGGCAAGAAGGCTCCAGTCCTTGCGCTCTTCAGACCACTTACTGGGTGGCTTTTCAGGAGGCAGGGAAGAGATCACCCCTTGCAGGATGTCATGATCCTTCCTGAACCATGTCAGGGAAGGCGGGAAGAAGGGCTCTAGGCCAGGTCCTGGGGTGCAGAGGAGCCCCAGTGCCCAGAGCAGGGGACAGTTCCCATGTGCTGCTAACCCAAGGGACTGCTTCCCCCAGCTACCTCCTGCCACACAAAAACAAAGCCTCCAAGAGGAAGACGCCTGTGGTGAAGAAGACCCTGAACCCTCATTACAACCACACCTTTGTCTACAATGGTATCAACCCTGAGGACCTGCAGCACATCTGCCTGGAGCTGACGGTCTGGGACCGGGAGCCGCTGTCCAGCAATGACTTCCTCGGGGGTGTCCGTCTGGGGGTGGGCAATGGTGAGGAGCCCTGGGGTCCCATCAAACCCTGGGGACAAGCAGTCTTGCTTGAGGCTGCTGCACTGTGAGCAGGAGCCTGCTCTGGCAGTGACTTCTGCCCACGTCCATCCTTTCTCCCAGGCATGAGCAACGGGCAGGCTGTGGACTGGATGGACTCCATGGGTGAGGAGCTGAACCTGTGGCAGAAGATGTGCCAGTATCCAGGCTCGTGGGCAGAGGGGACACTCCAGCTCCGCTCCACCATGGCCAAGCTGAGGCGGTAGGCTGTGGCACCAGGACTTGGCTGAGGGCTGGCACTGCTGCTCCAGAGCCACACTCACAGCAGAGCCTGGCAGGGCTGCCAAACGTGGGTTGTATTTTTTTTTTTCTTTAATAAACATGACCTTCTCTAAACAGGCTTGGGCAGAAACTCTTCTTGGCCTAGCTTCGTTTAAAGGGTTTTGCTTTTGTCATAAGCCTTGCACCAGATTTCAGGCTGAACTGGAGTCCTTGTGGACCCTCCCTTCTTCCCCTCCAGGCAAAATGCTTTGAAATGTCATTGGGTTTTTATTTCTTTCCATTCTTCTTCCTCCCACCCTCTCTGTTTCACAGTCTGCTCCCCCCCTGTCCTTTCCACCCTCCTCAATGTGCACAGCCCAGCCCCAGCCCTGACTGCAGAGACCAGGATGGAGCCATGTGCAGTCATCTTGGGGGGCTGAGGGTCATGGTCCCCAGGAAACATTTGCTTTCAGGGCCTCGCAGCAACACATCTGCCAGTGCTGACTTTTTATACAAATTTATTTATTTCAAGGTAATACTCTACTGCCAAAAAGCAGTTCCCAGGAAGGGTGCCCTGTGGGTGGTGGGAGGGGGAAGTGAGTTGCAGGGAGGAGGGCGAGCCCTCGGGGTGGGCTGCATTGCTGGCTGGCTGCTCTGCTGAGTGTGGGGCCATTTGCTTTTAATTAAGGACTTTCTGGATGGGAGGGTCATGCACGGGGTGAGGGTGGCCATGGGGAGGCTGAAGCTGTTGTGTTAGAGGCTGTTGCACTACTGCCCTGCCTGCCCTGCCCACTCTCCTCTACTCTGGCTCTGTCTCCCCCTGCCCTGGGATTTGAGCAGGGGCACTCCAATGTCTCCCTCCACTGTCCTGGCTGAGCTGAGCCATCCCACCCCTCAGCCAGAGACAGCTCCTGTCTGCTGGGCAGTGGGGACACTGCTGGCACACGGCCCCTGTCCCCATCCCTGTTCACCTCTCTGTGCCAGAAGAGCCAGAGAGGGGCTCCCCTTCCCTGGGGGTCCTTGGCACCCTGTTCCTCCTCTATGATGGGCGACTAGAAAAGCAGAAAGGAAGGTGTCCATGCCCTGAGGGCAGCGGAGGGGGCGTCTCTGCGGCTCACTCACAGGGGTCCCCGCTCTGTGCCCGCCGAGCTGCCTCCCGCTCGCTCAGCAGGTACGTGTCGATGAAGTCGAAGAGCTCGTCGGGGCTCACGGGGTTGATGTAGCGCTCGCGGTCAGTGCCCGCCTTGTCCAACAGCACCGCGTTGAAGTGGGAGCGGGTGAGGTGCAGGAACTGCCTGGGGGTGCAGGAGGGGTCACAGGTCAGGGCTGGGGTTTGCACAGAGGGCTGGGTCTGCCCACTTCATGCAACCATGCTCAGACTCTCCTGTAAGTGGGGGCTCCTGCCTCTTCCTCGAGGCTGTGAGCACTGGGGGGCTCTGGTGGTGCTGCATTCAGACTTGCTGGGGGGGTCCTCCCATTGCACAAGCTCCTCTGGTGCAGGAGGGGCTGTCCACCAATCCAACCGCAACATCACGCTTTGCCACCCCTGGAGGTGTCCCTGTCCCCTTCTTACAGGCACCTAGCTTTGCAGGCACTGCCTCCAGTCTGCCCTACCTGAGCTCCTGGATGATGCCAAGGGACAGCTGGTGCTCCCGGATGCGTCCCACCTCGTGCGGGGGCTGCCCCACCAGCTCAATGGTGGTGACATGGCGCAGGTCCAGCCCGCACGCAGCTTGCTGTGGAGGAGGGAGGCAGTGAGGCTGTGATGGAGGCAGAGGTGGAGAGGGGAGCAGTAGGAGGTTCTCCTCACCTGGAGCATGGAGATCTGCATCTTGTAGTAGCGGTTAGAGGGGTCGGGGGCCGAGATGACAAAGAGGCGGCGTTTCTCATTGAACTGATCCAGCAGGCTGGCGGCTGAGTTCACAGCTGTGTTGATCTGCATGGCTGGGGCAAGACAAGTGTGTGGGGAGGTGCCATTGTTCCCCCCAACACCCCTTCGTGCTGCTGGGCAGCATCCCCCCGAAGGGACGGGCATCACCACGGGCAGGTCCTCCCCTTTCCACACCACTTACGTGCGCAACGGGGCTGGGAGCCCGTCCACTGCTGGGTGGACTGGCAGACCCGCAGCGAGGTGCCCTGGCGCTCGTAGCCCCCATCGCACAGGTACTCGCAGGTGGCACCATAGTTGTTGCCATCGGAGGTGCAGGAGATGTACCCGTTCTGTGGAGGCTTCAGGACAGGGCAGCGCCTCACTGGGGAGAGGGGCTTATGGGTGAAGGTTGAGGGAGATGGGGGACAGCCCCAGCCATGGGGTGTGCAGCCTGGAGCCTGGGGCTGACAGCCAGGAGCCCCGGGAGAGCCTACTCACCTTGGACACGGACTCTGAACTTGCAGCTGGCTCGGTTGTACGCCTGGTCGTGGGCGGTGTAGCGGATCACATGCTCTCCTTCAGGGAATTCAGAGCCTGGCTCCGGGCCCCGCAGCATCACCCTGAACCCAGCAGACGGGTTTCTCCATCAGGGGCCCAGGTGGAGGCACCCGGCACGGCCTTTGCTGGCAGTGCCTGTGGCACCTCCACCCTCACCTCTTGATGACGCCGTCAGCAGAGTCCTTCACACGGGGAGGGTCCCAGTAGACAGTTGCAGTCAACTTGCCTGGCTCAGCTATCCGCTCCCGGGAGTCCGGACAGTGGATCTTGGGAGGCTCCAGGTCTGCCCAGGGGGAGGAGAGGGTGTTGGGGAACCTGTGGATGCTGGGGCTGGGCTACAAGAGCGAGGCACCAGCCCCAGTGCTGAACCACCCCAGGGATGCTGCACACAGCCCAGGCACCCTGGAGCCATCGGGACCTGCTGTAGTGTCCCAGTCCTGGGCTGGTGCCTGTTCTTTGGGGCTAATGGCATGGGGAGCACAGGGGACAGGGGTCCCAAGATGGGGATGTGCAAGAGCTGGCACCTGGCAATACCCGTTTTGGATGTGGGTGACATCTGCACATGCCCTAGGGATGGAGGGTGACTGGCCCCTGTGTGCCCCAGCAGCGTGGGGTGAAAATTTACCTACACAGATTGGCTCGCTCCCACTCCAGCGCGCGTCCTCCATGCAGATGCGGCTCCGGTGACCCTCCAGCTGGTAGCCAGGCAGGCAGGTGTAGTCACAGCGGGAATCCATCTGCACTCCAGCTGAGCACACGTAGGAGCCCCGCAGCACTGCCGGCAGCACGTGGCACCGGATTTCTGGGGTGGAGAGAACAAAGAGGGGAGGGAAGCAGCTGCGAGTGGGCAGAGCACCCAGGACTGGCCTCTGTGGGGGCCTGTGGGAATGTGGGCAAGGCGAGAGCTAGGCACACTCACGTCGGCAGTATGCCATCCCAGACCAGCGGCGACTGGGCAGGCACTGGACAGCACTGGGACCCACCAGCCGGTACCCACGGGTGCAGCTCAGCTCGCAGCGTGTCCCCAGGCTGCTGCGGTAGGAGCTGCCCCGGGGTGAGTAGCAGGTGGCATCTCCGCGGTGGATGTTGAGTGTGGCACACCACTGTGGCACTGTGGGAGAGGAGGAAGGTGAGGGAGGTCCCCTCTGAGCCTCAGTTTCCCCGTGGGGACCCAAAGGATGAGTTGAATGCTGTTACCTCGACGGTAATCCAGGGCTGGCTCAGGAGGGGTTTCTTCTGCGTACACCTCATTGGTGTGACTCTCCATGTAGTAGCCGGACCCTGGGCAGGAGGAAAGAGACAAGGGAGCTGTGGGGTGGTTCATGGCTGCAAAACATCCCACAACTCTCAAGCAGCAATCCCATCTCCAGGCAGACCCTGTCCTCTGTCCTTGGGGCTGCTGTCAAGGGTTAAGCCGGGCAGATGGTGAGCCCAGTCCCCAGTGACACGATGTGTGCTGGCACCAGCCGCAGACTAAACAGTTGCAGGAGCAACTGTGGTTATGGCAGGAAACGGGTGCTGGCACCGAGTGGGCTGGCACCGACCCCCAGCTTCGTGCTGCTGGGAAGTCCTTCCACCCACTCCTGTGGCACCGCTCCTGCCACGGCGCATCCCAAGGGAACAAAGAAAGCTGCTCTCTCCTGCCCAGCCCCTGGCCAAGGCAAGGGATGAGAAGCACGCTGCCCACGCGGGGTCTGGCGGGGATGCAGGCCTTTGCCTCAGCTTTAGAGAAGGGTGAAGCTACTGCAGGGGCTTGGCTGGAGCTGCTGGCCCCACGCCACCGATGCTGCGCAGAGGGGCCCCACGGATGGGCTGAAGACAACCTCGTGCCATCCTTGTAGGCCACTCTGCAGCCCACAGTGTGTCTTCGTGGGCGAGGGACTCTCCAGTGGGGAGAGAACCATGCAAGGGGAGAGGGCTGGCGTCCTTCCCCGCGGCCCCTCGGCGCCTCGGCTGGCCGCGGCATTCCCCAGCACTGAGCTCACGTTTCCGCAGCGTTTCCGCCGGCCCCGCCAGCGCTGCCCCCTCCCCGCCGCCAGCCCACCCCACCACCGCGGGGATGCTCAGCCTGGGAAGGGACCCCAGGCGGAGGGGTGGCTGCACCCCATGGCCCCTTCTGCCTCTCCTGGGTTTTGGGAAGGGGATATCCACCAGGGGCAATCCAGGCAGCAGCCCTGCCGTCACAGGGAGGAGGAAACTCCATTACAAATCTTTCCAACGTGAACTTTACTACGGCGTGACTCCCCACTGCTTCCCACAAGTCGCCCACTCATATTTCATGCAACTTTTATCCTGATGCCCTTTCCACACTGCCTTGATGCCTTGGAGAGCAGAGGAGCAGGGGGTGAGCACAGGGATGGTACCCATGGGGCTGGCCGTGGGGATGAGTTGATGACCTGGTGAGCAGGGCTGTTTCCCAAGAGGAGATGCTGAAGGCCCTGGGGATGGAGAGCACTGTGTCCCCACAGGCAAATGTGCCATTTAATGGTATGTTCCCTTTTTATACAGGCGCAGCCTTTTCCTTCTCACCTGGGGTCAGCTCCCAGCCCTGGCGGCACCAGGCAGGAGCATGGCCAGCCAGGCAGCATGGCTGGGGGAAGGATGGGAGCAGGCAATGGGGAAACTCCCCCCAAACAAGGCTTGTGAGCCTTGATCCAGCTGCCCAGCAGTGGGGCGGTTGGGATTGAGCGCCCCATCCAGGCAAACATCTGCAGGCCGATGGTCCCCGTGGGAGCAGAGAGTCAGCAGAAAGCTGTGCTGCTGCAGACAGGGGCGTGATGGAGAGGCTGGTTTTCTGCTTCTCTCTGGATGCCTCCCAGCACCCACTCCATTCCTCTCTGCACCCCACAGCACACCCTCACCGGCCCCCAGTACCCTCAGGCACTGATGCTCTCCCAGCATCGCTGTACCCGAACACCTTCCCTCGCCACCAGGAGACCCTGATGGGAGAGAGACCCTGCAGGCTGCCATCCCCGGGCACCCCGCTGTGCCCGCATGCCCTGGCACTCACCTTCATGCCACGTGGATGACACCAGCCTGGCGAGGACAACCAGCAGGACGGGGGCCGCCTCCTGCACCATGCCGGGTCGTGGGCAGCCCACCTGCCGAGCTGAGTCGTGGGCAGCCGCGAGCCCCGGCGAGGATGGAGAGGGGCTAGAAGCAGGAGGACGGCCCCCTCTGTCGCCTTGTCACCGCACAGTCGCCTGTCCCTCCTGCCTGGCCGTGCTGCTGGTGCTGAGCAAACTTACGTTCCCCCTTGGCTGCCTGTCCCAAACATTCAAATGCCGTGAGTCAGGCCCAAAATGATGAAACGGTAAAAAATTATAACTCCTAGGATGGCCCGTTTTCCAACGCTCCTCCTGCTTCTCCGAGGCTTTAAAAGGTTGTGAGAGGGTTTTTCTCTGCAAGCGGAGAAGCCAGGAGGCTGTTCAAACACAGGAGAGAGCCAAGCTGAGACTCTCTTCAGCCCTGCCTGGCTCCGGGAATGGGGAAGGCGGCGGGGGACGGACAAGCACAAAACCGCAGGAGCCAGGACCCTTTTTCCACCTCTTACCAGGAGGGAGGGAGGGAGAAACTCCGCCGCAGATGGCGGGCTCCGAAACTGCTTCGCGAGGCAAGAGCTTCCAGCTGGGGTCTGTTTTCCAGCTGAAGTTCAGCCCCGCGAGGCAGAGGTAAAGAAGTGCCTTCTTTAGGACCCACCGCCCCACATCCCGCTGGGTTGGGGTCAGGCAAGGCAGGAGCCGGCTGGGATTTGGGCTCTGGAGCACGGGGCTGCACGGGCAAGGAAAAACCAGGGATGAGCCTGGCACAGACAGGTAGGAGCACCGGCGTGGGGCGGCGAGAGGGGGAGGACGCGCCGCCTCAATGGGCTAATTATGTGGCGGCCAGGCCAGTGAGCGCGCTGGTTAATAACAACACCCTGTCCCCGGGCAGGAGAGGGCTGCGGGAGGGGCTGCTACCGCCGATTGCGGGGAGCCCACAGCGCCCTGCAGCCCGGGCGCAGCCCCGGCGGGACTGAGGATGCTCGTCCCACGGAGGGCAGGAACCCGTCGCTGTTGGCACGGTGGCAGTGCCACGTGCTGGGGCCCAGGGTGGCTCTGCTGCCGGACACCTGGACAGGACCGGGCTGGGGCTGCACCGGCAGCCGCTGGGGCAGCAGAGCAGGAACTGGCTGGCACCTGGCAGAGGGTGGCACCTGGAAGGCAGGAGGTGGCACGGGGATGGCGGAGGGTGGTACCGGGAGGCAGGAAATCGGTGCATGGGTCGGGCAGGGAGGTGGCACGGGGCAGGCGGGAGGTGGCACAGGACCGGCAGGCGGTGGCAGGGAGCAGAGGGCGGCACCTGGACAGGGGGTGGCAGGGAACAGGCAGGGAGTGAGACTGGACAGGCGGGGGGTGGCACCGGGCAGGGGGCA
>VWZG01009788.1:1111818-1128521 GCA_013396735.1 Grallaria varia | reverse complement strand
GGGCGGGGCCGTGTCCGTGGGTGTCCGGGGCGTGTCCGGGGGATGTCCGTGGGTGTCCGGGGCGTGTCCGGGGGATGTCCCCGCATCCCGGCCCGCCCCGTCCGGGCAGTAGCTCGCTGTCGGCCATGGCGTCCCCGTCGCGGCGGCTGCAGACGAAGCCGGTCATCACCTGCCTCAAGAGCGTCCTGCTCACCTACACCTTCATCTTCTGGGTGAGCGCCCTCCCCGCCCCGCCCTACCCGCGCGACAAGTCGCGGCCGCGCCGCCCTGTCGCGACAGTCGATAGCCACGGCAGGTTTCCCCTCTCTCCAGGTGTCGGGCATTGTGCTGCTGGCCGTGGGCGTCTGGGGCAGGGTGAGCCTGGCCGTCTACTTCTCCCTGCTGGACGAGAAAGCCACCAATGTCCCCTTCGTCCTGGTGGGCGCCGGCACCGTCGTTGTGCTCCTGGGCACCTTCGGCTGCTTTGCCACCTGCCGCGGCAGCACCTGGATGCTCAAGCTGGTGGGTGGCCCTGGACAGGGCGGGATGGGGTCCCCTCCTCTCCTAATCCATCCTGACCCGTCCTGACCCGTCCTGGAACATCCCATCCTTCCCCACCCCATCCCTATCCCCTCCTGTCCCCACTTGCCCTGTTCAAACCTCATCCCTGCCACATCCAATCCTGTTCCAACCCACCCTATTCCAACCCCATTCTGTCCCAGCCTACCCTGCTCCATCCCATCTTATCCCATCCTGGCCCATCCTGTGCCATCCCGTAGAGTTTACCCAATCCCATCCCATCCTACACAATCCCACCCAACCCCTCCCATCCCACCCTTTCTGCCCGCAGTATGCCATGCTCCTGTCCCTCATCTTCCTCATCGTCCTGGTGGCCGCCGTCGTGGGGTTTGTCTTCAGGCACGAGGTGAGTCTGGGTGGCCACTGCCATCTCAGAGTGAGTTTGGTGCTGGTTTTAACCCAAGTGCAGTTGCAGGTGTCACTGGAGGGACAGAGGTGCTGCTGGGAGTGGTGCTTAGTTTAGCAAAAATGGTGTTAAAACAGCCCAAAGAGCAGTTTGGTCCCTGTAAAGGACCAGAGTCAGCCCAGCACGGCATGCTGTCCCTCCACGAGAACAGGCAGAGTAGCCCTGGACTGTAATTTCTGGCTCTGGTCTATCTTCTGCAATAATTTCAGTGATTAAACCCTCCTCGGAGGGTTCCTGCGCCGCAGAGCAGCCTGCTTTGGGGGGGGAGTTGGCACTGCTCAGGTCCTTGTTATTTATTACACGCAGCATCCCTGCTGCCACAGTGTGTCCAGCCTGCCTTTTAATACAGCCTCTAATTGCCTGGTGGCTGGGAAATGTCTGCTGGCCACAGCCAGAGTCATTCCTGCCATCACCGAGCGGTGACTAACGCCGGGACGTGGGTCCTGGAGGCACCGCCGCTGAGACCTGTCTCCTGCAGATTAAGACAAACTTTGAGAGTAACCTGAACCTGGCCTTGAAGGACTACAACGTGACTGCGGATCGGCACAGCGAGGCCGTCGACACCATCCAGAGGACGGTGAGTACCTCAGGCTGGCGTCTGGCTGGTGGCGGGGTGGCAATGCTCCCCTTGCCCCAAGGAGTCCCCTGGGACCCCCTGGCTCTGTCACAGGCTTTGAAGTTTGGGAGATGCTGGGTGAGATGGGGCAGTTCCTGGAGAGACAAGGGCCGGGGACACATGGGTGGTGGGACTGGGGGTCAGTACCCTGGTGTGACTGTGCTCCCTAAATGTGCTTCCCCCTCCAGCTGCACTGCTGTGGGGTGCAGAACTACTCAGACTGGGAGAGGACTGAATACTTCAGCCAGAGGGGCATCCCCCGGAGCTGTTGCAAGAGGGAAGACGACTGCTCGGAGAATGATCTGAAAGATCCAAACAAGGCCAAGCTGAAAGTGTTTGTGGATGTAAGTTAAGCTCAGAAAAATCCCCCTGCCAGTCCTGGAGGCGGGGAGGGGAGGGATGGGTGCATGGAGAAGGGCTAGTCTGTCCCTGGGAGGCTTGAAAGAAAAACTGCTCTGTCAATGTAGGTGTTCTGTGGCCCAGAGACTCCCCTGGAGTGCAGGTAGGGGAAGGGTATGGAGTACTCTCTCCTGTCTGACGTCCCCCCACTCCTTCCTTGGAGGTCAGGTGCCAGTTGGACCCAAGCATTGGTACTTGGGACTGTGTATTTTGGAGAACAGGTGAGTAAGAAACTAGTTTCCCAGGAAAGTTTGTTTCAAAGTGCTGACACCTCCCATTGGTGCAAAGTCCTGACATGGTTGTGAGCACAGGTGACCTCATCAGACAGGGATGGTTGGATCATTCGAGGCACAGTTTCTCTGATGAGTCACCTTGCTCAGCTCAGTGTTCCTGTTGGGAACAGCCCTAGGGCAATACTCATTTGATAAGGTGTCTGGGCTGGGAGTCTGTCTGGGGCAGCGCTGACAGGGAAATGGCTTTGCTGAGGTCAGAGGGGTGGGGGGCAGCCAGAATCCCACATCTGCCTGCACAGGAGCATCTTCCCCTGGAGCTGTTGGTGCTCTGGGGTGGTGCCACTTTGTACTCCTGGGGTTGGAAAGCACTGGACCCACATGCTTGCTTTGCCTCCTCTGCAGGGTTGTTTTTTCTTGGTGACGTCAACAATGGAGGCCAAAATGAGTGTTGTGGCTGGAATCTCCTTTGGTATCGCATGTTTCCAGGTAAATCTCCCTTTCCTGGTTCGGGAAGAGTGCAGAGTGAAGCTAGTGTGTCTCTCTCGGTATTTAATTTCGGTTCAAAGTCTGATGTGTACAAAAGGCACGGCCAGGAAGGAGCAGCTGTTCCACAGATTCCCCTTGGGTTTAATCTCAACCACTGTGCAGGCTCCAGTCTCTTACACCCAGGGCTCTTTTTATGAGCCCAGGTTATTTGGGAAGAGCTCCTCTCTGAAACCACTCACTTAAGAAATACCAGAGACAAACAAACTCCCTGTGCCTGCTATTGGCAGGGATCAAATTTACTTCCTTCCTTTTCCTACCCACTGACCTCTCTTGTTATCAGGGAGCTGTTTTGGCATCGCTTCTCTGTGACAAGGTCCTTCTGAGTGCCCGTGGAGCACCACTTGTGCTGGTGGCTGATACCCCACGTGACACCCTCCCCTGCCATTGTGTCCTCTCCCTCCCACTCCCCAACCTCTCCTTTACTTTATCCTGCAGGACGCTTCCTGCAGGAGCCTTAGCGGCAGCGTGCTCGCCAGCCTCAGCTCCAGCAGGCTCTATCCCAGCAGGAAATGAGAGGCCCCTGCCCCCAGCTCTGCCACGCTGGGTGTTTGGCACGCTGATGCTGTGGTGGGCTTTCCCAAGGTGCTGAGGGTTTTCCAACGAGCTGCAGGATGTGCAGTCATCCCTCCTTTAACTGGATTGTGGAAGTGCCCAGGGCTCTTGGTGCTGAACAGCTGGCTTTGGCTCTGGAGGGGCTTGAATTCACCCTCCCCTTGATCCAGCACACAGAGGCTGTGACATGGCCATTGAGGTGCTGCTGGCCGGGACCACTGGCTGCCCATGCTGGAGTGGGGAGAAGGAACCCTGCCAGGAGATTCTGCCGTAACGAGTGTGTTGCTGTGTGTTTTCCATAACGGATGGACTGAAATGGGGGAGAGGCGTGAGCCAGCAGCCCTTGGCTGCAGCTTGTGCTGCCCAGTGCTTTGGGGGAGCCTGAGAGCTGGAGCCACTCTGCTGTGCCCAGCTGCTCGCCCCGCTCTCCTCCTCGCTTGAGCTGTGCTTGCTGTGGGGTCACTGAGAAGTGTTTGACACACAAATGGTGAACTGCACACACACTTCCAGCTACGAAATTGCCTCAGTTGACAGCAGGCTTGGGAATTACAACCAGTTTCTAGCATTTGTTGCTCCTTCAGCAAGTCTTGCTGGCTGTGTGGCTGACAGGGATCCATCATGCTGATGTGCCTCCAGCTTCACTCATGGAGGCCGGACTTGTGCAGGATCTGTCCCTGAATGTCTGTGCGGGTGCTGGGAGGCCATGTTGTGATAACAGAGCGTGTTGTGATAACAGTACCGTGTCCTTCAGATGCTGATGTGAGAACAGCAGCCTTGCTTCCCCACTGCCCTTGTAACAAGGAGAGGTGCTGCCATTCTCCGGTGGCTGTGTAATTGGCTGTGACTCTCCTGATATCTGTATAATCTCCACAATTACCATAAAACAGTAGATGCTTCATGAAGCAAAATGTAACGGGATGGAACGTGGAGCATCTCTTGTGAGGAGCTTGTTTGGCTGGTGCCTGCCAGGGTCTTCTGCTTCAGCCACTTTCAGCAATCCTAAAGCAAAGTGCATCAGCCCTTGTTGTGGTTTGTAAGCAGCATTGTCCATCCTTGGATTTTGTATAACTCCAGAGAAATTTGTCAGGTTTTCTCCTTAAAACACCTCATCCTGGTTTTGGCTGCTTCTGATATGTGGGTTTTTTTCTCTGTTCCAGTTGATTGGCATCATTCTCGCCTGCTGCCTGTCCCGGTACATCACGAACAATCAGTATGAGATGGTGTAGCTGGTCCCCAGCACGCTGTGCCCGTGGCTGGGTATGTCTGTAAGCTTGGTGGGCTGCCTCTGCACCCCTGACTGCTGCCTGGTCACCCCTGGCATGGGGGCACCATGTGTGGGGGGTGTGCTTAGAGGGCACCTGCACAACCCTGTCTCCTGTGTCATTCTAAGCTGTGTATAAATCCATCCTGTCTGTTAACTCTTTGCTGTTGTGTATTGCAGAGGATGCTCTCCATGGCTGGGGAGGATGCCTCCACCTCCAGTTTCCCTCTGGATGCCGCGTCGTGAAATCCTGCTTTGAACTGACCGATCTTCTTCTTGACTAGCTCATAGAAAGGAGCACAGCAGCTGTCCTGGTGCGCTCGGGGCTTGTCCTGACACTACTCTGCTGTGCCACTGCCTGGGATAATCAGTGTAGCTGTGGTGGTCACAGCCAGCACATTCCTCCAGGCGCTGCAGCCCCCAGCCCTTCCCTCGGCAGTGCAGAGTGCTGTGCCTTGTTGAACCCACCATGCTGGGGACCTCGTGGGACTCCCAGTGCTCATCTTCAGTGCCTTCATTGGGAAAGTGATGCTTCCCCTCCCCTCTGGCAGCCTCTTGACATCCCCTAGCTCTATGGATGTGGTTGCTCTCGAGATGGGGCTGTTGCCCCATTAAAACATGACCCTGCGTGCCTGAAGCCTTGGCTCAGCCAGGTCTCGGGATTGTTGCCAAGCTCTCTCTCATCCCTGTCCTGGGTTTTATATACTTTTTAATAGTTGTACTTCTTGAAGTACAAGCTGTAGTGGTTCTTTGTAAGCTGTAGCGAGATTTGGTGATGTAGCTCCTGGTGCCTTTACTTTGGTAGGTGTCCTTGCACCGAGTCAGCTGTGACTTGATTGTCAGTATTATATGCTGCTTCAACTCATTTTATCTATTGAGTAGAACTCTTTTGTCTTGAGACATAATAAATTTTAAGATATTTTACTCTATGAAACCTCCATGACTTTTCCTTCATGTCCTGGAAATTCCTTTGCTCAAAGAGCAGCAAACCCCCCTGGAGGTGACCTGCTCATCTCAGGCCAGGCAGGAACCTCTGGCCATTGTGGTTCACATTCCTCCAAGGTGCACTGGTGCACTTGTACTTGCAAATAACTTCTGTAATTGAATTTTCTTCATAGCAGAGGTTGTGTAACAGTGCTGAAGCAGAGGGCCTGGAGCATCCCAGCCCAGGAGCCAGGTGGGTAAGTTCAGCCCAGTGCAAGCATGTGCATCCTTGGCCAGCCGCTGTCTTGGAGCGAAGGGCAGGGCAGCAGTCCCCAGGTGCTCCCCAGGGCAAGAAATGTGGATTTAATCCTTTATGTTCATTTGTTACTGCTCATCTTCGGCCTGTTTTATCAGCAAGCCTTTTCCTTACCAAGCCTGATCCCACGGTGATGTGGTGAAGTTCTGCTCTGCCAGGCTCGGGGGATTTTCAGGTCTTGAGCACCAAACTCAAACGGGCTGTGTCCAACTGGATGTGGGGCTGCCCGCCCTGTTTCTGGGGAGGAGGCAGGTGTGAACAGAGCAGTGAAACCATGGGCAGCAGTGGTGGCCCTTTGCCAGTGTCACCGATCTGGAAAATGCTGCCTCAGTGCTGGGTGAGCTGTCCCAGCCCAGCCGCCCCATGGTGTGGACAATGACCCGGTACGGGTCAGCCTCGCTGCTGACGGAGGAACCTGGAGAGGAACACCTGAAATCCTTGTGTTGCATTTAACCCAGGTAAGTAAATCAGACTGTCGTCAGCTCCTGGCAGGCTGAAAGCGTCCTGCCTTGGGAGGGCAAGGCAGAGTGCGTCAGAGCACGGAACTGGGCTGGAGGTTGGCTGGCAATTAACGGATGGATGGAGACAGGGCAAGGACACGTGGGAAGCGGGGACCTGTTTGGATAAATCCATCCTCATCTGAAAGCCTGCACAGAGGGAAGGACCCTGCCCTGGTCTGTGCCCCTGCCTCCACCTGCCCCTGCCCTTCCCAGGGCAGCTGGAGGAGGTGATGCCAGGTGGGCAGGGATAGGGATAGTGCCAGCAGAGGGTGACACGGAGAGCCTGGGCGTTTCCAAACTGCTGCAGGGAAACCTGTGCCAATCTGGGGAGCGTGGAGGCTTGTCCACCCTGCTCATCCCCATGGGCAGTGGCAGCACTGTGGCCATCAGAGTGTGCAGATCTTACTTGTTTGAATAACACCTACGTAGACCACTCCCTTTAATTTTGAGAGATGTCCTGGAGGAACAGGATGTGCTGGGCAAGGTGTCAGGCAGACTTGGGACACTGCTGTCCTGGCAAAGGCATTGAATGCACCTTGGTCGCCCTTCTGGACACACTGAGCAGGGACAGAAGCATCACTGCCTGGCCTCAGGGCTCTGGTTTCTTGCAGCAGTTGTGACTGGGTGGGTTTTGCACATCACTCGCTGTGTTTGAACCTCACCTCTCAGGGGGATCAATGTCTCACTTAGTGTCCTGCTCAGGGCAGCTGCAGCGTCAAGGACTTATTTTTCCCCTTGAGCTCAGGTATTGCCCATCTTTTGTAGCAGGGCTGGGGACAGCTGGTGACACTTGGGGTCTTCCACATCTCTGCTCCCTCTGACTTTGGCTGCTTGGTTCCTCAGGGAACTCCTTGTGCCAGCTCCTGCCTCTGCCTGTGCTGACACAACTCCAGAGGGGACTGGTGGCACCCCTGAGCTGTCAGTAACAACTATTGAACACATCAGAACATGCTGGAACAGGGGGTCAGGACATGCTGAACAACGACCAGCACCATCAGGGACCAAATTAGGGACCGCTGCACGTTTCCAGTGAGGCAAGTGCCAGCAGTCCCAGTACCTGAGTTATGGATGCTCATGACGAGGCAGCCAAGCAATTAGATCACTTCTCAGACCCATTAAGCATCAGACTGAGACTGAACGACTTTCCATTTTCTTTGCAATCGCTCATACAAGACATTTATTGTTTGCCTCTTGCTGCTCGGCGTGGCAGCGACACACTCGAGTGCAGCCTCCCCCCAGCCCCGTGGGAGCAGCACAGGATGCCAGGGGATGCACACGGTGAGGGAGCCACAGTTTGCACCTCACGGGACATCAAACAGGCAGTGACCTGTGTCTTGGCTCTGCCAGGATGCTCCTGGATGGGTGGTGACGTGGCAGGAGGGCATGGGGCAGCCCCCAGTGGTGGGTGCTACACCCTGCCCAGCATGCGCGCGATCCACCAGTTGCAGGGCATGATGATGCGGCAGATGACCCTCCCGCCCTGGTAGCAGTAGGGGTAGGGGTAGTAGCCCAGCAGGGGCTCGCAGACCCGCTGGCAGTAGCGGTTGGCACGGCGGCACTGGGCACAGCAGTAACCTCGCTCGTCCCACAGCGGGTGGAACTCCAGCCCGTTCTCTGACTGCAGGGAAGAGACAGAATCAGAGCAGTGAGGAGGGGGGTGTAGCTGGGGCACCCCAGGAGATGGACAGGATATCCTAGGGGGGCAGCTTGAGCATCCCAGAGGTGGGGGCAGAGCACCCCAGGGACATGGATGAGGCACCCTAGGGGCATGGACAGGGCATTCCAGCCGCATGGACAGCACATCCCAAGAAGCAGAGCCAGGACACCCTGAGACCATTGGCAGGATACCCCAGGATGGTGGCCAGGGCACCCCAGCAGCACGACCAGACACCCCAGAGCATGGCCAGGGCACTCCAGGGTGTGACTCTCACTCACATAGTCATTGACGGGCAGGTCCTCCTCGGTGAGTTGCCGTGCCCGACGCTTGGGCGCCAGCTGTGCATCCTTCTCTACCTCGTGTTCACTCCCCCCATCCAGCCAGCTCTGGTTGTCTATGAGCAGCTCAGGGTCTTCTTCTTCTGCCCCTTCAAGGCTGGCCAGCTCAGGTGCTGCAGGAAGAGCCCAAATGTTGCTGTCAACAACCACGGAGCAGGGGGACAAAATCAGCTGCAAGAGTTAATGTCTCCGCCAAAATTTGGTGCCAAGGTACAGGAAAAGCCCACTGGCAAACCAGTACTCCATTGCCTGCTGCTCTCATCTAGCCTGGGAGACGGGCGGTAGGAGGAAATGACACATCCCCATGCCCATGGGTGTCCATGGGTGCTGTTGGGATGTTCTGCATGGGGCTGTGGGTCTGTAGAAACACATCCTCATGGTGTGCTCTGCTGCTGTGGGGTGGATTTGTAGAGTCCCAGCAAAGCAATGCAATTTGGGACAGCCTATGCCCAGATACAGCACTTATAGCTTAGGTAAGACCCACAGCAGCATTGATTTCCTTTGCTGGGGGAGATGCCAGGCAGCCTTGGGGACACTGCAGTCCTGGCAAAGGCTTTGGATGGACCGTGGTGACCCAGCTGGACCCACTGACCTGGGACACAAGCAGGGCTGCAGATGGGGTCTAGCAGCAGGGATGAGAAAGCAGAAGGAGGACAACAGCCAAGGACACCAACCTCCCTCTGCCTCAGGGATCTCTGAGGCCCCCCTGCCCTCAGGACCACCAGTGGCCGTGAGCTGGCTGGAACCTGGCGGGGATGGGATGTGGCCCTGTGGCTGCAGAGCAGAGGGAGTTTTCTCAGCAGGGATTTTTAAACTGGCTCATTCGGCTGGAAGTGGGTTAGAGAGAGAGGGTAATTACAGCGGCGGATCTCAGAGGCCCCAACCTCTGTGAGGGCTGTGTAGTGAGCAGCTGGAGGTGGCAACCCCGCCGTGTGATTTAGATGCAGATGTCTGCTCGCGCTCTGATGTTCATGCGGCACGAGAATTTCGGCGTCCCAGTTTCCAGCAGCGCTGGTTTCTTTGCAGGTACAAAGGATTGGGTTTTTTTCCCCTTGTTATGAGGAGGGTGGCCACTCTGCAAAGTGCAGGGCGGTGGGGAGCCGGCAGAGACAAGTGCTTTTCAGAGAGAAGCTTCAGCCCCTGCTATTACCATTGGCCATGATCTCCAGTGGTCATGGGCAACGTTGTGTTCACGTCTGAGATGTACGAGGAGGTTGTGAAAATGGGTTCACATCACAGCGGGGGCATGGCAGTGGGGCCATGGGTGTGTGACAGGCCTGCTCCCAGTGAGAGGGCTCACTGGGGAGGAGATGGATCCTTGTACCTGCTATTGGTGTGGGGTGGATCCAGAAGATGGTCACGTTTCTGCAGATGTCAAAGATTTTGGAGCTCCTCAGGAACTCCTTGTTCTGAATGGGCTTTTCCCCAGGCACCCAGACAACGGACTGCTCAAAGTAGGTGGTGGTGATTTCTTCTCCCTGGAAGAAGAGCAAGATTTGACCCTGGCATGGTCACACACATGGGAAACACCTTCTCCTTACCACAGGCTGCTTCTCCTTCCCTTGGCTTACCCAGAGGTGCCTCTCCCCTCCCAGAGAGCACCTGAACTTTATCGGCCTTGGCTCCTGATGGTCCCTGGGTGCACACGAAGTACCCAGCTGGTCCTCATGTGGGGAAACCCATCACAAGCCCTGTCTTTCCTGCCCACCGTCAGTCAACAACCACTCTGCTCACTCCTCCCTTAGCTCATCATCCAAGAGCCCTCTCCTGTGCAGTCCCCACCATCTGGAGGAGCCTTCTGGAGCACCCCAACTCATTTAAAACACAAGATTAAAACATCTCCTCTCTGCTTTGCTCTTAGTACTTAATTCCTCTCTCCTTCTGCTACTGATTTTGTGATCGAACACTTTAATTTATTCCTCGCAGAAATTCTTTGCATGGCTGTGTTCCGTAATTTATACCACATGTCTCTGCCATTGCATTAGTCCATGGTGTGTTTTGGCAGGCACTTAGGGAGGGAGATATATAAAGATTATTGGATGGGTCTGCGCTGAGCTCTCTGCCAAGGCGACATTGTCTATGTTGGTGCTGGTAGCCCATAGAGCAAGCTGGCAAAAGGCGTTTTTCTCTTCAGAAGGCGTCTGGAGCTGTGTATCTCTTTTATAGTTTTTTTTCTTATGGCTTTGGGAAGACGTAGGAAGGAGCCAATACAACCTGACCCAGTCTGGGTCATTTTTGGAGTTTCTGGTAGAAGCTGCAGGGTTGGGGTGGTGCTGCTCGCAGGACCTGGCAGCATGCAGGCTCTGAGAAGAGATGACTAGAGCTTAAATCTACATTTATCTCATTGGGTTTTACATTTCAGCTCTCTACCCGGGGCGATGTTCTGCTAAAGCCTGGGAAGTCATATCCCTTTTACGATGGTAGCTGAAAAGATCTATTAGCTTCTTAGGGCATAATCAAAGAATCGGTGTCTGGGAATTTGGGTCATGATTCAGGGAAATGTTTCTGCCCACGCTTCATTTCAAACACGTGTCCTGCTGGTGTTTTATCTGCAGCAGCTTCCTTGAGGGGGATTCAATCGGCTAACACCTGTCTGTCGTTTTGCTAATGGAGAGGCAGGAAGGCTGTGCCACCACCGGGGCCCTGGAAATGGGGGACAGACACAGGGGACAACTGATGTCAAGGGACCGAGCCATCACTCCAGGGCAGGCTGTCAGAGAGGGGTTAAAATATGGAGTCCAACTCTTTATTCCATGCAGCATGCAAAACATGAGGCTCCTTGCAGCAGGATGCAGTGGGCAAAAGCTAAATGGATGCAGGAGGCAATCAGGCACATCAGTGGGAGGACAGCCCATGCAGGACAGGAGAATGGCCCCAGCCTGAAGTTTCCCACCTCTCAGCTCTGTGTGCCAAGAGTTTTCTCAAATCGCATTTCTTAGAAGTGGCTGCTCTTTTAAATCCCTTACTTCTGCCTCATTCTCCTTGAGAACACAAGGCTCAAATCTTGGAGAAAACAATTTGATTGACTTTTTGGTGCCTGCTAATCCTGAGCTGCCTTGCGACCTTTTGACTACAACAGGATTATTGTTCTTGATCTCCAGTATTGTGCTGAGAGGTTTTTGTCTGTCGCTGTCTAATCCTGTCTCTTTTCACTTGTTTTTATAAGCAATCCTCTGAAATAAGAGCATTTTATGAAGCGATCACAGCTCATTATTTCTTTATTGCAGCATTTCTGGGAAGGCTGGAGCAGACAAGAGGGCAGTGGGAATGGTGGCTACTCTCCTATGCCGGGGAGAGGAGTGGGTTTTGCCGTGGGCAGAGGTGCCCTGTTTTTTACACCTACCTCAAGCTCGGGGATCTTGGCCTCTGTCGTCTCAGGTAGGACTTTAGTCTGAGTTTTGATGAAACATTTTTGAAGTCCCACAAAGAAGATGCCGGTTATTCCCTATAGGATCAAAGCAAACACCCAAAAAGCAGTCAAGACAAAGAGGAGGATGAATAACCCATTGTACAGAGGGCACAGCTGGAGGAGGGCTCAGTCATAATTTTTCTGTTGGTGTTTTTGTGCCAGCTCTGTTCAGCAGTGGTGCTAAGATGCACTAACAGGTTGTCCTAAGGGATATTGCATTTTATGGTTTGGGAGAACTGTGCTTTTTGCAAATATTTTAAAGCAGGTAGTCACATAAAATTTTACTCCGCTCTCCTTCTCCTTATAACTATCATGAGCTCTCATTATCATAAATAAAAATATGCAGAATAGCATCTGACCGTTATGGTTATATGAACATTCAGCCCCCAGTTCCTGCTAGGCTATTAGCTCAAAATTTTGCCATATGTCACTGCACAGGGTATTTCCCTACAAATTTTAATTAGGTTTCAGAGAGAGCCTACAACAGTGTCATGAGGTTTTAATACTCTCCAGACAGATGAATGTACGGGGCTTGGATAGACTGATGATGATTGTGTTCCTTTGCAAGGGTAAATCCAATAACTAGGTCTCGTTTGAAGATCTATTGCATTGGAAATGAACCACACCACTGTAAAATACCAGTGAAAGCTTATGCAGATACACATCTCCTTTCCTTTGAGAGCATCTCCCGAGAGTCTAAGCATTGTTCTCCCTGGTGCAGGAGAAAATAGTGGCTTCAGCCACTCCACAGTGCCCTAAATGATCCCATCAGTCCTGCTGTGAGACTGCAGGGCCTCAGGGACAAACAGCCACACTCACATTTTTGAAGTCATGGATCTCCAGGATTTCCTCGCTGCCGTTCCCACTGCTGAAGGTCTCCGTCCTGGCCAGAGGGTCAATCTCCATCACAATCTTCTTCTTCTCGCCGTTGCTAAAGAATGTGTGTTCCATATCATAAACCTGCAAGGGCCAAAGTCACACAGGGGTCAGCTCAGCATCCCCCTGGCTTCACACGCTGTCCAGTGGGCAAACAGGTTGGTGCTGGGTATCCTGTCATGGGAACGGCTGCTTCCTCACATGCTGGCTCTGAGCCAAAGCAACCTTCTGGACAGCACAAGGAGGGGCAGCTCGCAGGTGCCAGGGCTCAGCAGAAGGGCAGGACGCGGGCAGGATGAGGGGCAACTTCTCTGTCAAGCCTGGGATGTGTGTCAAACTTAGAAGAAGATGTTTGGCCCACACTTGCACCGGGAGTTTTGCCACAGCTCAGCCTTTGCTGGCGCTTTCTGTAGCATGAGCCTGGTGACATTCCAGGCTGGACTCAAGTCCTGAGTCCAAGGGGATCTCAGTTCCCTTCTCCCTGGCTTGCTTGCTCCATCACTCCATCCCTGTATTTCTTGCTCCATCATTGAATCCCCGTCTCTCTTACTCCATCCCTGCGCCTTCCCACGCCTTCTGTTTTTCCTGGAAAGAGCCTCTCTCTGCCTGGAGGAGATCAAGGATTGCCTGCGGATCAAAGACCTCCTCGAGGGCTGCTGAAGAGCTCTGGGGTGCAGCAGCGGGTGGCAGGGCACTCATCCCCACGGGGAGCCGGGCTGAGCAGTGCCGGGGGGAGCAGCCCGCTCCTCCTCGCAGGTGCTCGCCATGCTCGGCCAGCCCGGCAGCCCTCCAGCCTCTGTGCATGCCTGACCCTTAAAGGGTGAGGAGTGGCAGATGCTCTTTGAAGCACAAAAATGATCCTGCTGGCGCGGCGAGAGCTGGCGAGCCTCGGCGAGACTCGTTTCCCAAAACACACGGCGCTGTGTGGAAGCAAAGGGCTTGTGCGAAACCCCTCAAGTCCACTGGGCAGGGAGGAGGGTGATGGGACTGCCCTCTTCATCCCCTGGCATGGCCACGGAGACAGGGAAGGAGCACCCTGGCCCCACTGGTGTTGGGCAGGGGCTCTGCCTTCAGCGTCAACCCTTTCATAGTCCCCTGGTTCCTGCACATCTCCCCCCATCAGGAGGTTCAAAGTCTCTTAGCAGTGTTGCCAGCACCAGTAGTCCCCATTTTGCATTCACCCGGGAGCAGAACTGGCCGTGCAGGTGGGAACTGCTGGGTACCTTCACCCCTGCCTAAAGGTTAGAGGAGTGATGTGCACCTTGGCAGCCGTGAGCATCTCCTGTTGGTCTGCAGGAAGCTTTTATAAGGATATATAGCTCTCCATGGATTTTATGATATGGTAAAAACAGTCTGAAGCCTAAAATGGCTGTAAGGCTGCTGGCTTTGACTGACAAAATGTGCACAGTGCCATAAATCTTTTCTAGGAGGGCAGGATCCCAGGTGGCACCTTACCTTCAAGTGCCTCTCCATTTAAAAAGAATTACTTTGGCCCGCGCAGCGTCCAGCTAACCCACTTGGGCTTTGCCAGCTCTGTGCTGTTCAGAGAGCTGTGAGATGTTTTATAGGGCTAAAAATGACACTTTCTGGCAAATCATTGAAATATGTCCCCCTGTGAGGCTGCAATGAACCCCTTGTTAGCTGAATCATCGCCTCTGCTCACCGGCTGTGCCGGCCGGCGCGGATGATGCCGTGCAGAGGGTAGAGCCACATCCAAGGCCAGCCGCTGGAGGAACAACCCTTCTTTCAAGTTTTTTTCCACTCTCTGGTTACATGAAGTGATCTCAAAGTCTTTCTTGATCTTTAAAGAGTTTAATTCCTCTTAGTTTATATTTCTGAGTATTAGGGACTTCCAATCCCCCTACTTTTCCCCGAGGGGTCCCGAGCCAGCTAGAGAAGACACTGCCCTGTATCCGTAGGGAGTCAGCAGTGCAGGACACTGGGAGTGTCCGTGTGCAGCTCCCCTGCAGGAACATCTCTGCATTCCTGTGACTTCGCACTCCACTTGTCTGCCCATCAGGTTTTGGGGAGGGCTGGATGGACTCGGTTCTCTGCCAGTGCCCACTGGTGAGGATGCCAAGGGCTGGTGTTCTGGATGTCCTTTCTGAGGCTGCGGCAATGTCTTTGTGCTGCTGGCGTGGAGAAATCCTCCCCTCTAGGAGTTAACAGTCTCTTCCCCTTATCGCTGGCATGACCCTTGTTTTTCTAGGAACAGAAGACACTTTATAACCATCTTGGCAGGATCCTGGAGGCACATATGGCTTTTATTGCTTTTTCTCTTATTTTGGGGGGTATTTATTTCCATTTGCTGATAAGAAGACAAAGTTTCCAGCAAGCGGGGTGCTTCCTCTGCTCGGCAGGAGGGCAGCCTGGCTGGGCTGGAGCAGCTCCGGCGTGGGACAGGGAAAGGAGAGGAGATGCCAGCGTGGGAAAGAGGCTGCCTTGGCTGAGCATGAGAATTTTTGAGACGTTCTTGAGAGTTGTCAAAACCTGGTGGTGCCAGCATGCAAAGTGGGGCCTCCTGGATGAGCGTGGAAATGCAAGGGAAAGGAGAATGAGGGGTACCAGGCAGGCTGTTGGCTTCAAGGTTAAGTGATTTACTCAGGGTATGGAACAAAAAAAGGGTTTTGGCAGAATTGCCAGGACGTTTGGCAGCAGCGGGCAGAGACGGATGGGAGATGCACAGTCCTGGTGCCACCCCAACATGCTCGTCACTTAGAGCAGTGTCCGTCTGGAGCTGGGAATAAACGAGCCCAATCCAGTTAGCAGGACCTCCTCCAGAAGCTAATCCGTCTCACCATCCCCTCACATTGCAGACACATTAAAGTAAGAAATACAATCCATGACAATCAATCACCACTGCGTCCTGGCTTTCTCTCCTCTTTATGCGGTGGCATAATGACTTTTCCACCGGTTTCTGGCAAGATAATTGAAATGAAATGGAAAATATTTTCTTACTTGTCATAAAATTTGCTGCCGGTGAAATAAGAGTAACTTTAACTCTTCGTGGCGTCGCTCCCATCCCCTGTAATTGTCAACTGGGGAAAGAATGCGGTGACAGGGAAAAACCCCAGCCTGTATAAAGTAAAAGCTGGTTATGAATAATACAGAGATTTTTAAAAGTCCCATGAATACTTGTGGTCTGAGAAAATGCATTTCGTGAAGTTGCTTGGGTTTGGGGGAGTAGTTAAAAGTTTCAGTGAGTTAAGGGGATGGGGACAGATCTGTCTAGGGAAGCAAGGCTTTGAAATGCTGGATCAAAGAGTTTTTACTTACTTTTCTGGGTGTTGGGTTCCAGAGGTATTTGACACCAAAAAATATCAGAATAAGGGAAAGGAGCAGCACGGTGAGGAGCAGTCCACAGAGCTGGTACCTGGGGCAGCTCTTCTTCTGCGGCTTGGCGGCTTCTGCCTAATTAATGACAAAACAGCGATAGCCAAGGTGTGCCGAGCAGCCGAGGAGGGAGGAGGACACGTGCGAGGAGGAGCACATTTATGGTGCTGGAGAGATGCGGGGTGGCAAGGCAAGCCATGAACTTACATCCAGAAAGCAGCAGTGCTCCGGGCTCTCCCGAGCCGTCCCTCCCATGGTCTCCTCCGTGTGCGAGGACGCCAGCCCGCTCCGAGGTGGAGTCAGCGAGGCTCTGGCTGCACACGCGGTGGGAAGGCTGGGTCACGGCCGCCCCCATGGAGGTGCAGCCAGCTTTCCCCACCGCCTGTGGGGCCCCAGGCGCTCCCGCAGCGCTCCTGTCTGCAGGGCACAAGCCATTCCCACGTTGCTGGAGACGGGCCCACACGAAGCCTCACGGCGTGATGTCTGTCACACATGGCCAGGGCCACATTTTTTGTTTAATCTCCACTTCTGCCCTACACTTTTGCTCATGCGCCAACAACTAGAGGTACTCAGGCTGTGCAAATGCTTCCAGTCCCCCCGGAGCTCGGGGACGTGGGCACTGCTGCAGTCAGGTGGCTGCTCCCCTCTTTATGTATGTCAGGGGGCTCTGCAGCAGGAACAGCCTGGGGACTGCCAGTGGGGTCCCTCTGTGGCATGGGGACATGGCAGGGGGACATAGGCATGGTGGGGAACATGGGCATGGTGGGGAACATGGGCAT
>VWZG01009788.1:1087142-1111799 GCA_013396735.1 Grallaria varia | reverse complement strand
AGTGTGGTGGGGGACAGGGGCATGGTGGGGAAAATGGGCATGGTGAGCAACATGGGCGTGCTGGGGCACATGGGCATGGTGAGGGGACATGGTCATGGTGGGGAACATGGGTGTGCTGGGGGATATGGGCATGGTGGGGAGACACGGGCATGGTGAGGGGACATGGGCATGGTGGGGAACATGAGTGTGCTGGGGGACATGGTCATGGTGGGGAAAATGGGCATGGTGAGCAACATGGGCGTGCTGGGGCNCACGGGCATGGTGAGGGGACATGGGCATGGTGAGGGAACATGGGCATGGTGGGGAACATGGGCATGGTGAGGGGACATGGGCATGGTGGAGAACATGGGCATGGTAGCGGGACATGGGTGTGCTGGGGAACATGGGCATGGTGGGGGGACATGGGTGTGCTGGGGGACATGGGCATGGTGAGGGGACATGGGCATGGTGAGGGGGACATGGGCATGGTCAGGGGACATGGGCATGGCAGGGGAACAAAGGTGTGGCTGGGGGTCTAGTGTGTGTGGGCACGAATGTGTGCACATGTGTACGTATGCCCATGCGTCTGTGTGCACACAGCTGTGTGTGGGCCATGTGTGAGCATGAACATGGACACGGGTGTGCCGGACACACACGTGTGCAGTGTGTGGGCGCTGCGAAGCCCGATCTCTCCCTGCGGAGGGCTCCGGCATCCCACGCCTGCCTCTGTGCAGAGCCTTGCCCCAAATCGGCCTAGCCAGGAATTTCCTGACTAATTTTTTTCTTTATCTACGTTCAGAAATTTCCGTTTGTTGAAATCTTAGTGTTTCTCCATGGAAGTGAACCCATTCTTAAGGAAGGCTTTCAGGAATCCAGAGTGAGGTTTCTAGTCTGAACGGGATGAGGCTCCCTGGTGTAGAGGAGTTGGCATGGACTCTTTTTCCAAGCTGTTTGCTCTAATAAAAACCCCAGAGTGCATCATGCACTAATTAAAATTGCACTGAAAAAAGAAAATCCGCATCGAGTTTTGCTCAGGATGAGAAATGGAGACAGAAATTGCTCTTAGCAGGTCCGGGCTGGCTTTGCGAGCACTGGACATCACTCCCTGCAGCCTGGGGGTAAATCCTGCAGGGACAGAAGTGGAGATGGTGAGTAGTGTGGGGAGAGCACCGCGCACACGCGTGTGCTGGGGGTCGTGCCCTGGTGTGTATCTGCTCCCTGCAAAGGGGTTTGGGCTCCCTGGCCCTGGAGCAGCAGGAGCTCCTCACTCCACAGCCCCTCGGCAGCATCAGAGGTGTAAAGCACCCAAAGGGCATTCAATATTTGAGAAGCTGATAACAGAAGGGAACCATATTGACGAGTTTATTTGGAGGAGAAAAAAATAAATCCTTTTTTAATGGAAAGCAATCGCAAGCAGCCTTTGAAAACATCTGAGAGATTCTGGAAATCTAAATGCAGCAAATCTGTGCAGACACCAGGTTTGTCTGTCTCCACTTCTCACTAGAAAGTTCCATCTCAGAAGCTTTTGTTATTCACTGGAAACTGAAGTATTTGAAAATATTTTCTTTTCTTGTCAAAATTAGAGTTTCAGAGGAAAACTTTGGAACAGCTCTAGTGAAAGATGGTTCTGATTACAGGAAAGAATTACAGCAGTGGGGTTAAACAGACGCAATCGATCAGCAGAGGAGGGATCTTCACCATATCCCCCACTCAAGGCACAGGAAACACTGCAAATACCACTCGTAAACTAAATTAGGCATTATTATTTTATTACTGTTGTAAGGTAAATGTCAAGCTTTTTAATGGCAATCACTGTAACTCCGGCAGGAGTCGGGTGTCTGAATTAGCTGGAAGAGGTGAGAACCTCCCAGGGCTGGGAGTTAATAAAACTCAATAAATATCACCAGTCCCTTCCAGCACTCGGAACGCCGGGCATGGAGCAGCCGAGGTGAGTGGGGGGGGGAGTGGGAGGATCCTGCGGCTGGGCTGGAGCCCTCGTTGTGCTGCAGCCTGCAAAATTGGGCACTGCTGCCCAGGAGGGATGGGGGGCAGTGGGAGGGAGCACACACAATGCATACATACAGTGCATACATACAGTGCACACATACACATGCATACATACATACACATGCATGCATACAATGCACACATACACATGCATACATACACATGCATACATACACATGCACACATATACATGCATACATACCATGCATACATACAATGCACACGTACACATGCGCACATATACATGCATACATACACATACACATGCATACATACACATGCACACATACACATGCATACATATACATGCACACATACAATGCACTCATACACATGCATACATACACATGCACACATACACATGCACACATATACATGCATACATAGACATGCATACATACACATACACATGCACACATATACATGCATACATACACATGCACACATACACATGCACACATACACAGGCACATACATGCACACATGTGGAGCCCCAGAGGCAGCTCAGCCCTGCGTGTCCTGGCCCCATGCAGGGCAGGGAGCAGGATGAGGTCCTTCCACACTCCATAGAGAGGGTTATGAACACTCAGCCTTGAACTGAGGGGGTTGACAGCAGCAAAACCCTGTGCAACCCCAAGTGTCCTCCCTTCAGCAGCTGTGGGTGTGCGACAGCCTCTGGGTCCTGACGAGGGGACAGATAGTTGGGATGCAGAGAGTGACAGAAACTGCAGGATGACACTCATCAAGAATGGTTTTCCCTCTCTCATTCCCCAGTGCTCTAGCTCAGAATTTGGGATTTTAGAGGAAAAAGAAAAGTATTTTTTTTTTAAATGACAAGACAACAATTTTGGGGGAAAAACCCTCAATCTCTTTAAGATGACAATTAGATTCTTGTTATAAAAAGCAGTTCTGATGAAAATCTCTCATCAGTGCCAATGAAGAGGGAACAATCACTAATTTTCCTTGAAGCTAATGAGTGCGAGTGCATATGACAGGGGAGAATTTAATCTGATGCAAACTGAGGAAGAGAAGCAATACTGATATTAATGTGTGACTAATTGATACCCAGAAGAACATTTTAAATTATTAAAAGGCATTTGATTTTTATACAGGACAATAAGAGGCTCACTGGCTATGACTGGTGCATCCTTTCAGTTTTCTACTCCTTGTTCCAATTTGCCTGGAAAAATCTATCATATCTGCAGTGTGGCTTGACTGCTGCATAAAATCTCTGTGCCTGGAAATTTTATATCAAGAAATTCCTCCTGGACAGCAGGAAGCATCATGCACGGTGTGAGCAGGGGCAAGAAGCCTGGCAGAAATAAAATAAGTCCCCAAACCACTAAAAAGCAGCTCCCCAAAGCAGTGGGGCTCAGGCAGCAACCTCCAACTGAAACCCCTTTGTGATTAATATCGTGCTCTTTGTTATAATGAAAAACCCATTAAGGTCAGTGGCAGCATCTCTGAGCAGCACTAATTTGGAACGATGGAGACAGTAAAGTTAAAAATGAGGCATAATATTAATGTGGATAGTGAATTAATTGGGCAATTCCATAGGCAGTAAGTAAATCATATCATTTACCGCGGGATGCTGCTCTCGCTGCTGGGTGATGTGGTGGCAGTGGTGACACCTGCTCCTGGACAGAACCAGGGGAGTGACACAAAGCCTCAGCACCAGAGGGACCCCTCTGTGTCCACCCCCACCAGCCTTTGCCCCTTCTTGTCTTACACTGGCGGGGGCGGGGGGGGGGTTTCTCATTTGGGGAAATGCCTCTTGCTTTGCTTTTTTAGCTGCTTTTGCCCCAAAATGCATCCAGAGGACTGGCTGACAGCTTGCCTGAGGTGCTGCATCTATGGTCCAAGGTGCCTGTCCCCTGATCCTCAGCTGTGGTCCAAGGTGTCTGTCCCCTTTTGCAGTTGCACCATGAAGCTTTGAGCAAGGTGCCAGTAGACTTATGGAATGGCTGTTCCCCTGGCTTGGGTGAGTCTCTCTGGAAAGGCTTCCTCACCACCAGGAGAAGTTTAGTACCACCACACAGCCCCTGGCCATCTCCCAGTCCTGTGCCTTGGACTGGGACCAGCTCTGGGGGTGGACGGCAGGGATTTGCACCAGAATGAAGCATTTGCATGCATGTGGCTCAGGCTGCTGGCTCCCTCTCCACTTCCAACAACCCAGACAGCAAACGGAGAAAGGGAAAAATCACATGTAAAACAATATTGCTCATTATCCAGTGCCTGATTACACAGAGCTGTCTTTGCTTCAAACTGTCCTGTTTTTGGTAACGTTTGCCAGATGAGAGGACCTGTATCTCCTCTTATCAACCAGCCATAAATGGCCTCAGCTGAAAGTTTCAGTAAGGGAGGTTTCAGTAATTGCCCTATTCATCATTCATTGTTTATCTTAAGTTCTCATCATTGTAGGGAACTCCAGAGACATCCTTGATTTAAGTTAAGAAACTTAATCATTATGATAAAACTGCTCAGGGAGTTGAAGTTCGTGTTGGAGACGTGCGTGGCCATGTGGCACTCCAGCAGCCTCTTCTCACAGCAAATTATTCAAAACTGACAAAGCTTTTGGAGAGAAAAGAAAAAGATAAATTCGTGGTGGCCGTTCTGATGGAGGCACTCAGAAAGTTATTACTGAAGGCATGCTCTTCTCCTTGCTTACAGCCCATGAAAAATCCTGCTCCTCCGCGCCCAGGGGACGGCTGCCTCCTTGCTGCTGTTGTGACTCCCTCGTCAACAGAAGTTATTAACAGCGCCGGAGAATTTTATCCAAATGGCAGTTTCATCTTGATAAATAACAATTTCACGTCTCTGTTCTACCAGATGACTACACGGTTTTATTTCAAACACTTAACATCTTCTGAAATGCTTCCCCATGCACGAGGCTTAGCTCAGCTACAGAATATGTGCTGAGCAGTTTTTATTTTCACCAGGCTTTGAATACCTGTAACACAAAGACCAAACCCATAATCCTGCACTGTCGTAAGTCACTTTTCCCAATAAAGAGCTGCTTCCTACTGGGAGTGCTAAAATGTAATTGAAAGCTACGTGTGTGTTGGTGTTACACCAAAAAACCTTTTATTAAAAATAGTTTGAGGGTTGTTTAGCTCTGGAGGAATATTCTGCAGCTGCTCTTGGATGTGAAGGAAAGGAAAGCAAGAATAGGATAACCTGGGAGCGATGGGTTGGTGTTTCCTCCCACCCATTGCCCATTGCCCAAACCCACCGTGCGTGGGTGTTACTGAGTTCCCTGCTCATGGAAGCAGACGGATGCTCGGAGTGATGCCAATGCTCTGCTGGCAGCAGTTAATTGTCAGCCTGCTTCATTAGAAGCTGGTAATTTTGTAATGACTGTGTCTGAGGCGCAGGAGAGAGAGGTGGATGAGGCCAGGCTGGTTCCTCGGAGAGGTGCAGGTGTGGTCCTGCAGGTCTGGGGTCCATTGCAGGATGGAGGGATGCTCTGGGGCCCTCCAGCAGCAGCAGGAAGCCCATCAGCACGTGGAGAGGCACCAGGTTCCCCTCTGAGGGACCGCCAGACCAGTATCTCACCTCAGCTGAGAACCTGACAGTGGGAAATCCAAAGGGAGAAGAAAAATTTTGATGAGAATGACTTCATTGCACTGGCATTGTGTGAAGAGAATAACTAGTATACTATCACTGCTTAGGAAACCTAAAACATTTAGTGTGAACATACTGAACATTTCCTGCTGAATCAGTTCAGTATCACATACACTCCCAATGTATTTTACTGTCACCTGGTACACATATTAATGTTGTTTACTTACTAAAGCAAGTAAAGACAGGGTTGAAATTACTCCCGAATGCTGCTAATCAAGAAAAAATCCATTAAGCTAAAGAATTTCAACACAGTTAATTTTTCTTTGATTGTCATTAAATCTCCCATTGATGGCCTTTGCCAGTAATTGCTGTGTTGCTGCAAGCACCAGTTTTCCTTGTCCTCTGAGACCAGATGCAGCCACAGCCAAACGATGGGAGGATGAATTCCCAGGTGTCCTGGGTGCACTGAGGCTCCTGGGGAGATTCTAAGGCTCCGGAGATGGGGGTTTGCCTGGTCCTGCCTCAGTGATGTCTCCATGCAGCCTTTTCTGTTTCCCTGTGCCTGCAGCTCCGCCGCTGCCTTTTTCACAGCTCTCACACGTACAGTCAAACTGTTCGCAGCCCCAGGGTCCTAAGCAGCTATTTTAAAAATCAATAAAATACATAAAACGACCTAAAGTCAGCATGATTGCCCACCTCTGCCTCAAACAGAAAGAAGTAGTGGAAAGCCCTGTAACTCCATGTGTTTTGGGGTTCATCAGCAGGCGCTGGCTCCCTTCTGGATGCTCACTGGGAGCCAGGGGGCCCTGGGGTCCCTCCAGACAGGGATGCTCCCACCTGGGGCAGCAGGTGTTCCTCGTGAGCAAAGAGGTTGGAGCCAATGCAGCTCAGCTGCCTGGGAGGGTATATAGGGGATAGGATGGCTGGGAAGGGGTTTGGGTGGTGCCCTTGGCTGGCAGGGGTGGAGGGGTTGTGAAGCTCCAGCAGCTCCCCAAACATGATGTGCTGAGGATCAGCAGGAGGGAACTGGGACGAACACGGAAAAAAAAGGTAGGAAAGAGAGCAGGGAGGAGGCTCTGGTGCCTGCAGGTGAGGTGGGAGCTGTGAGGGCACGGCAGTGATGTGCACATTGACCAGCCCCACTCCTGTAGGGCAGTGGCACCTGTGCCAGGCTGGGCTGTGTGCCCATGGGGCGATGATGGCAGGGGATGGTCTCCCCCTCCTCCTCGGCAGCTTTCTCTCTGCCTCAGGCATGTGTGATGGCAGATGGGCTGCAAAGGGGGTGCAGAGGGGAGATGATGAGCATATTGCTGGTGCTGCTTATAGTGGCACACGTGGCTCACCCGCCCATGGGGGAGGCCTGGCAGTGGGCACAGCAGGCACAGTGCTCCTGCTGGGCTGTCCCCTCCAGCTTTGGGGGCAGCCGTGTCCTGAGGCTGCTGCATGACCGCTGTTGGGCCAGAGGGTTCCCAGTGCTCCTGACTGTCTGCTGGTGCAATGAGCTGCTGAGGGTTGTTGCAGGAGTTGATGTCCCACCATGACTGGGGATGCTGTTGAAGTCTGAGTGATTCAGCTGTTGCCTTTATTGGGTCCCAGGGCACTGACTCTGGGTGAGGTTCTCTTGCTGTCTATGCTGGGGTCTGTGGGAGGGCTGGCTTACATCCCGGTGGTGCCGGGCCACTGGAGTTGTGCTTGGCTTGATTGTGTACCTCGTGAGCTCGCTGCCTCCTTCCCCTGCGGCCAGGCTGGCCACAGCTCTGCTCTGCCCTTGACTCGGGGAGTCTTTGCCTTTGGGGTCACAATGACACACGTCTGCCCTGTGAGGTGTCTGCCCTTGCTTTCCCCACGAGGGTCTGCTCCAGTGGGCTCGGCTTCCTGTCACAGCCCAGCTGTGCCCACCAAACCCACCTGCAGTGGACTGAGACGGCCCCTGTACCTTTGGAGCAGTCTGGGAATGCAGAGGGCATCTGCAGTGGTCTCTCCCAGATGACACTTCTCTCTTTCCTCTCCCCCTCCTGCTCTGATTTTTTTCTCTTGCATTAAGGCTTGAAGCTCAATCTCCCCCTCTTTCTCTCCTACTGTTCTGCTCCCCCCTTGCTGTACCTGGCAGGTTCTTTTTTTTTCTTCCTCCCTGCTACAGTGCTTCCTCCCTTTTGTTGGATTTTTCTCTCTTCCATTGCTTTGTTCCTGCTCTCCCTCCTGGTTCTTGCTGCCTCTTCCTTGGTCTCTCTCTCACCATGTCACCTGCCATGGTCTTCTCTTCCCATTGCACCTCCAGCACCTCTCCTGCTCTCCAGCTCTGCAGCAGGAGGGGCTACAGCCCTTGGGAAGGGATGTGCAGCCCCCAGCACTGGGATCTGCACCCCATGCCTGTCCCTGGTGAGGTCTTGGCTGGGAAGCAGAAATTCCCAGGAGAACCTGCTTTACTTTGCTGTCACCTACAGTGATTGGTTTATGCCTTTTTACAATTCTTTTTGTCCTGTGAGAAACTGCTCACTGAAGAAAGCACATTTTTCTTGCTTACTGGGAGTTCCTGTTTGTCATTTTTATAAATCAGTGTTTATTGGCCTAATTATTGTAAATGCAGAGCCCAATAAAGGTGACTGTGATTGCAATATCCGATAATGAATTTTATAACAAACCTGCTGAGCCTGAAAGCTGCCAGCAGGAAAGACATTATGTCAGGTTAATGACAGAGAGGAGAAATCCTCCTGCCTAAGCTTTTTTCCACTGCGTGAAGGATCTCTGGTGGAGGCTGCTGGAGGTTCTGCTGGACTGGAGCACCTCAGGCTGGTGGTGTCTGGCTCTCCAATGCTGCACCCCAAAACTTTTGGGGCTCCTTCACTGCTCCCCCAGCCTTGCCCTGATGAGGGACTGCCTTAGGCACACAGGATGGAACTCTCTGAGGAGGCCCAGGGTGTGCAGACTTTGGGCACCCAGAGGTGTTAATGTTTCTTCTCCAGTTCCCCCCATCAGACTTAATGCCACCATGCAAACGCTGAACACAAGGCATAGGGAAAGCAGCTTAAACAGCACCTAAAGCCAGCTCAACTCCATGAGTAGATTAATTAAAATGAAAAAAAAATCAATTTTGTTCTGCAGTGGTAGGTTTTCCATGAATATGCTGCTGCCTGACCTAATCTTATGACCTTACAGGTGCCCTGGAGGGAGATGAATCCCCTCCCTGCCCGTACCTGGCCATGAGTGGGGCTGCCCCTCTGTCACCCCACCTTTTTCTACCCATGGTGACTGATGGGATGGTGCAGTTGAGGAGTCACTTTTCTGGGAAAAGCAATGCTGCTCCTGCAGAGCCCTGGTGCTGTGAGGGTGTTGGGGATTCATGGGCTCCTTGTGTGCTGTCCAGACAGCCTGGTGTGATGGCACTGGAAGTGCTCCAGACCCATATGATGCTCACGTGAGGAACCTGAGGCTGTGCTGGTGTGTGGTGTCTGCTTTCTGCTCCAAACACTGACAGACATGGTGGCCCCAGGCTCGTGCTTTGTCTTATGATGGTCCAGGGAAGAGTCAGTGGCAGCTGCCCATGTGTCTACTCCCAGGGCATGGCTCTTTTCCTGTGTTTGGCACTGGATCTGCAGTTCAAAGCTACAAGTGTTGGGCTCTGGGCTTTTGGTCCATGCATGGCAGCTGTTGGCTCTGCATGGCTCTGGGTCTGTCTGATATGAGAGCTGGCTCTGCCCTGCTGCAGGAAGGGGGATGACTTTCTGGACCTGGGTTAGACCCAGAATCTAATCAGAGTGGCTTCATGAAACCTGAGTTTGGAGCATTTGATTTAGTTCACTTGCCTGCAGCAGGAACTGAGTGCAAAAGGGAAAGAATAAAGACTAGAAGACAACATGTTTTCTCTTAAATAATTCAGAGAAACATGGAGGAGTATGTACAAATGTGATTTAGTCCTTTGCCCCTATGTATTTGCTGCTGGTCACCTGTGTACTCCAGCTGTGCCTCAGGGGGCCAAGGGAATTGCTTGCCCTCTGCAATGCGTGATGCCCACGCTGAGCCTTCTCTCCCAGACTGTGAGCAAGGGGCTGGAGATGCTTTTTTTTGTGTCTTTAATACTTGGTTGGCAGCTGCTGTGTTTGATGCGACTCAATCTGAGAGCAAATTGGATTAACTGAAACATATTTACTGGGATAAGCAGGGAGGAAAAAAAACCCAAAGACCTGCACAGGGGTTGTTTGCAGAAACCGGTGTCTGCAGATGTGGCTGAGGCCTCCAGAGGCTCCTGGTGAATGACAAAGCAAGACCCTGGGGTGAAAAGGGGACGGGGCGTGGGTTGAGAGGGTCACAAACCCATCGGTAGGTGGCTCACCACGTTCTCCCTGGCAGCAGTGTGACCCAGTGATTTATTGGTGTCACCCGCCACGTTTGTGAAAATACTTGTCTTTAGCAACTTGCCTTTAGCTTCCAATAGTGCAGTCAGTAAGAGGAGGACACAGATACCTTGCAAGAATGCAGAGAAATCTGGGAGATGTTTGTTTGGATGGATGAGCACCAAGCACTGGACTTCTCACAGTGAACAAAGCAAGCAGTGGTTTGGTGCTCCTGAACAGAGTAACTTGTTGTGTCTGCACCTGGAAATGACCCTCCTTTGCCCAGAAGGCAGCAGGGCACAGGAGAGATGCAGACAGAAAAGGTCCTTGCTGCTGGAAGCAAAAGGTTGGGGCAGAAGGCTGGTGGCTGTGGCTTCCCTGCCTGCTGCTCAGCTTGATGCCAGGAGCACTGCCAGGGCAATATCCTGCCCTGCTCCCCGCTCACTCCACGGAGCACGATTGTTTCATTCATCTCATGTCATCTCCTCCTTGGTTGATCCAGCTGCAATATTGCAGAAATAACTTCCTGCTGCTCCCCGAGGAGGTGCAGACTTCAGAGGCCAGGAGAGTTCTTCCCTCTCCTCCCTGCTCGCAGTGGGCTGTGGGCCCCAACACTGCCAGGAGGCTTGAAAGTCTTTGATTCCTTCGGACTCCTACAACCAGGGATGCATAAAAAGCGGCTCATGCAAAAAAAAAAAACCAAGGAAAAAAAAAAACCCAAGAAAAAAACCCCAACCAGTTATCACAATCATCAAACCCTTCAAAATCCCAGGGCAATTCNGCCCCAACACTGCCAGGAGGCTTGAAAGTCTTTGATTCCTTCGGACTCCTACAACCAGGGATGCATAAAAAGCGGCTCATGCAAAAAAAAAAAACCAAGGAAAAAAAAAAACCCAAGAAAAAAACCCCAACCAGTTATCATAATCATCAAACCCTTCAAAATCCCAGGGCGATTCAGCAAGGTCTAGATGAAGTCACATCCCCATCCCAGACACCAAAATGTCACATTGCATCGGCCGGCAGTGGCAGATGCTGTCAAGCAAGTGGTGTTGCAGATCATTCCCCATTCTCTTTGTGCACCAGACTTCCCTGGATGCTCAGCTGGCTTCTCCCCTGAGTTGCTTCCCAGACCACATGCTGCTCCCTCCATGTGTGCCATCCCGGTGTCACGGTCCCTCTGGCTCTTGCCTGGGCAGGAGCGTTCATGGGATGCTGGCTTGTGCAGCCTCATTAGCTGCAGATAAATGAAGAGTCGGGTGAATTCTTACTCCAATTCTTAAAATGCTGGTTTAATGCATAATATATGTCCGGGGGTAAATCTGTTTCTATTTAAATGTGGGGAAGAGTGAGCTGCTGAATTTTAAGTGCTTTATCACAGAAAACAATGGCTGGGCCGAGTGAGTGACATGTCTAATGAACATAGCAAAGGGAGCGGGGCTGGCATCGCCACCCCCTCGTGCTGGTGCAGCCTCCAAAAGCTGCAAGGGGGGCTTTTCTCCCAAGCATAGTAGTGACAAATTATATGATCAATACGGAGGCTGATCTGTGGTCTAATCTTGCTTAGCCCGAGTAAGCCCAGGATTGATCCAGATCTAATCTTGCTTATCCTGGACAAACCCAGGAGCAGATCCAGATCCTAAGGTAATGCATCCTATGCAAATCCAGAATGGCTCTATCGATTTGCTGGCGCTGTCGCTCTGGTTTCCCCTTGCTGCAGAGGGGTTTATCAGTGTTATCTGCCCCTTGATGTGTAACGCAATCAAGGCAGTTGATGCAACTTGATGAATCTTGATTAACTGTTGGCAGTGAGTGTTGGGCGGCTCTGGCTGCAGGACTGTGGTGCTCTAGCTGGGAAACCATGGGGCTTCCTACGTAAGAGCAGCACAATAGAGGGAGGAGGTTACGTGCTGGCTGCAAACCAAGGCACCCTCTGCTCTCATTTCACCTGAGCTGAGGGAGCTTTTCTCTGCTGCCAAAGGTGGTCACAGAGTCACGGATGCCTGCAGAAGGTGCAGTCTGTGTTGATGAGGCTCCTGCTCCCACCTCGAGTGCTCCTTGGTCTCCTCTCAGTCCCTGGAGGTCTTCACCTGTGACTTTAGCGAGCAGGACTGTAATATCCAATGTTCCCCTGACTTTGTTTCATTGCCCTGCAAAGGCTGGTCCCTGCAGCCCATGGGATCCAGCTTGCTCCTGTGAGTCACGGAGCTTCTGCTGCAAGACCTTCCTGTGACTCTAATAACTTCAGGAAGGAATAATAAAAAAAAAGAAAGTAATTACCTTCTGGGGTGGAATTTCTCCAGCCTTTACTCAGCCCACTGGGGAATTTGTCAGGAAAACAGTCTGCAGTTTTATTCAGCATTTCCCAAGTTATACCAGCACAGGGAAAATGGCACGTCTTGCAGCTTGATGTTTTTGTGATGTCTTTCTTTGCTCTCAGGTTTGAAAGAAAAAATACCAGACCTCCAAAATCTCTCTTCAAAACATAAAACTTGCCCATAGTTTAATTCAGTGGAGACTTGAGCAGCTGCTCCTGCATCTCAGAGAAAAAAGGCCTCGTGCTATTAACATGTCTAAAGAAGTTGGATGTAGAAATATGAAGGTCCCAGGAAGGAATAATGCTGTACTCTGTGCCTGCAGCTCTTGGCTTCTACACAAACTGTGTGGCACTGTGAGATGCAAATAGGTTTCAGGGGCTGACCCTGCTGGGCTGAAAGGGGGGTGTTGTGCCCCAGCACCTCGAGGAGAGGTGCTGGGAGGTGAGAAGAGACTCTCTGCCATCTGACAGCTTTTACAGCCCCATGCAGGTGTATTGTCACAGGCTGGGAGACTGAATCCTGGAGGCTTGGTGCCAGAGCTGAGCTACAGCTCTCTGCAGCCTGCACCCGTATTTTTCAGAGTGCTTTGATCTGAAAAGTGCTTTAGCAGTGTAAATATAATGTAGAAGATTCCCAAAAGCCCCAGAAATGTTCTCCAAGAAAATATGCTGCCTTTCCCCCTCCTTTCCCTCGAACAGGAAATAATTCCAAATTCATCCAAATGTGCTTTTCTAATCAAAGGGGCCACTTTGTACTTCTGAATCCAAGGGGAGGGGATCGGAGCACAAATAAAACAAAACTCCTTCTCGGTGCTGCGTTTGAGAGACTGATCTCCTGTGGCTAAATCCATCTGTGTTTCTCCTTTGGCGAGAGCAGGAGGATCTTCCCACTGCAGCTGGGCACTTCACTTCAGAGGCTGAGCTGGTGCATGGGGAGGAGGATGAAGTGCTGGAGTAGCCCAGGTTTCTATGGCAGTGTGTGCAGCAGCCACTCTCCTTATCTTTCCAACTTGATCGGGAGAAATTGCTTTTGTCAATTTTAATTTCAGCTGAGCTGAGCAGGATAAACAAAGGGAGGTGCAGGCGAAGCAGATGGTTTGTCACAGAGCACGGAGCAGTCAGGAAGACTGTGCAGCTTTTTATAGCGTATAATGGCCTTTCCTTGCATCTAGCTATCCATCACCATGTAATTCCCAAAATAAAGTGGGATTGTGCAATATATGTGAAGTATCCAATTGTCGCAGCAGGTCTGGAATATTCAGCCCATGGAAGTTTTGGCAGAGGTTGGGAACATCCGCACAAAGCTGGTTGGTGTCGGCTTCTGGTTTGGAAACCCCATGAGGTGGCTGCTCGCCCCACTGGGTCAAGGAAACTCTGCTAAGCCTGGCTGAGACCTTCTTTTGCAGCTTGGGAGATGTGGCACTGGTTCTTGGTGTAACCAGGTTTAGGAAGGGGTTTGTATCTTACCCCACACTTCTCCCTTCTGATTACACCAGCCAGGGTCATGCAGACCTCCTGGTGATTCCACCTCTCCCAGGTCAAGAGGTGGCTGAAGGAGCAGGGGAAGGAGCCATCTCATGGCCCTGCTCTGCATTTCTTTGCTTGTGTGGTAGTCTCACATTCATGGAGCTTTGTTATCCATGAAGGAATTGTTGGGAGGGTGGAGAATCTGTGCTTGGTGCCTACAGTGACCTTCTGCCTGGGCTTGGGTGTTCCCACCGCAGGGAACATTTTGTTCATGGGGTGTCCTCTCCTGCCCTCCGGCTGCATTCACCTCTCCCATTCTCTGGTGCTGGTTCTGTGGTGCCACTGTGACTGGGAGGGTGTCCCCGGGCTTGTGCCCTGTGGTGGTGACAGGGCTGGCAGGAGGCTGCCTGTGGCTGAGATGCCCCACGGCTGCGGCTGTGGCACTGTGTCCGACCCAGCTGGGGAGATGTGATCTCTCCCAGGGCTGGTGCTCTTGGAGCACGGCGCAGATTGGTGGATATTTGTTTCAATAAGAACCATGCTGGTGTTTGCAAACCCTTTTAAATTGCTCTCAGCAAGCGCTGCCGCGCCTGGAGCACAGTCTGCCTGCAGAAAAGCCTGCGGAAAGAGGAGGTCGGGGCGGGGGGAGGCGGTAGGGGCCTGAATCCTTGCCAGGTTTCCGTCCCGCTGAGCCTGTCGGGGCCGGAGCAGGGATGTGCTGCGGCTGCAGCTTCCTTTGAACAACGGGCAGGCGGTCCCCGCTCTGGAACATCCCCATCAAAGCATCCCAGTGCGATTTCGAATAACGAGCAAATATGAAGAAAATCAAAGCGCGTTTGAACTTCATTAATGAGCAGAAAGAGGGCTAAATGTTTCCAATAAACTGTTTGCTGCAAATTTGTGGAATACCTAAACCAGCTCTGTCCGTTCCAGCTCAGGTTCTGCAGTGCCCAAAGCCATGAAAATCTCAGGGCGGGATTGATGGGAGCAGCCCGAGCTCGGTGGGCAGAGCTGCTGGGGGCGGCTGGCATTCCTGGAGATGGGCGACTTAGCCGAAATCCCAGCGAGGGCGTTCCACGTCCCGGGGCCAGCAGGAGCATCCCTGCGGGGAGAGCAGCGGGGCGCGGCCCGCCGGTGCCGCTGGCCTCGACAGCACCCGGGAAAGGGAATAGACGGTCCTGCGCTTGGAAGAAAACAGAGCTCAGAGCAGGCTCCCGGGGGACGACCGGCTTGCATTAAAGAGGATGGTCTCCGTGGCATTCGTGTGCGCCGCAAGAGACCTGTTTAGTGTTTATTTCGCTTTATTTGTTGTTTACAGGAGGCTGAGCAGCGGTGGTGCTGGCTATGTGGGGTCCACCCGCATCCCCGGCAGAGCCGGGGCGCCCAGCCCGGAGCGGCAGCGGGCTTTGTTCGCGAAGGCAGCCGGAATTTCAACGAGCTGTGTTTTCATTCTTCGGGGCTGGAAACCTGATCTCGGCCACGGGCGGGCTGCTCAGGCCTCCCCCTGTGGACAGACAGCCAGGGAAGGACATCCGAGCCTGCACTCATCACCGCCTGCACTCCCCCAGCTTAGCGCAGGTTCGGGGCTGCCTGCGAGGGGCTCACACCGGTGGTGCCTCCGTCGGGACGCTCTGTTGTCGCTCAGTGCCAGCCCTGGCTCCACAGCGCCGTCAGATGATTAGCTCGCTAATTAAAGTAAATCATGATGACAGAGTTGGGGTGTATGTTAGTTCTCTGACACAGGGGGGTGTGTTTTCACGTAGCGTATCACGTAACTCTGACGCGTGGTCTCGGCCGTAATTGTGGCTTTTCCCTTTGAACTTGGTGCCCTGCCTTAACTTTAATGGTTATTTATTCACTGTCTGCAGGAGAGCTCGGTGCCCTGAGTAACAGTCACAGCTCAGCTGCATGAGGGTCCTGGATGCTGTGCAGAGAACCAGGGTATCATACAAAGGCTTGGACTGGAGAACAGCTTAAAGCTCGTGTTGTTCCAACCCCCTGCCATGGGCAGGGACACCTTCCACTAGACCGTGTTGCCCACAGCCCCATCTTACCTGTTCTTGAACACTTTCAGGGATGAGGCATCTACAGCTCCTCTGGACAACCTCCCTCTCCTTAAAGAAATTCTTCCTTACAACTAATCTAAATGTCTCCTCTTAGTTTAAAACTATTACCCCTTGTCTTATCTGCCCAGGGAAGAGGTGTGTCAGAAGGATGTGCATGCAGAGCTCCATTGTGGCCAACTGCTTTCTCTGGGGTCCCAGTTGTGTTCCCAGTGGGTCCCAAGCCTGGATCTCCTGGGTCTCTGGTCCCAGCTCTGTGCAGTGCCTGGGTATCTCTTCCCAGGCTGCTGCTGCCCTCTGCTCTCACTGCTCTGTACCCAGAGCTGGGGAGATGGCAGTGATGTCTCCTCCAAAGACTGGCTGGCCATCTCTGTGCAGCACGTGGTGCTGCTCCTGAGCGTGTCACATATTGGAGCAGGGCTTGCTTTAAAGGCATTTCCTCCATGGGGTAGGATGCTGTCCCTCCTCAAGTGCCCCGCCTCGCTTTCAGGGGTACTCAAGTCTGCAGAAATACAAAATTTCCCCAAATGCCCTCAAACAGAAGACCAGTCCCTTGGTCTTGTTTACATCACCTGTAAACAAGATGAACCCAGAGAACAGATGCACTTTTTGCTGTTAATAGATGGAAATTATAGATGATCACAAAATAACTGTACAGAGTAAATGCTTAACTGATGTAAATTACTTTTTCCTCTATTTTCTTCCATTAGCCACCAGCCATTTACCCCAGGCAGGGCTCTGTCCCTGGGAAACACCCAAGCTGGATGTGGAGCAGCAGGCTGGGTAAGTGCTGGGCAAGATAGCACTGCTGATGGACTGAGATGAGATGAAGTGTGAAAATCAGAGGGACTGGGAGATGGAGGATGTCATATTATCTCTATTTCTTAAAAGAAAAAAAAAAAAGAGAGATAAAAAAAGAAAAAAGGCAGAAAGCCATTCCTGCCTTATTTGTGGTCTTCTGATCTGGGTATTGCTCGCTCCAGGACAGGATTTGGCCTGCAGAGCAGTGAGAAGAGTTTGCAGCATTGGCAACAACACTGCATGATTCAGGAGCGAACCCTTAAACAAGATTATTACTCATTTTACCAGGCACAGCTATCCATTATGGTTAATAAAACACTGCATAAGTGATTCTCAGTCTGATCCAAACAATATATCTTGTGGCCCAGCTGGGCTTACTTCTGTCCTGAGCCTCACACTCAGGATATGTTGGCATCAGTAGACACTGAGATGTTAGTCCTGATGGCATGGATGGCCAAGATCTGCCTCTTACTTTCCAAAGGGATGAGTGATGTGAGATGCTGGATAGGTATGGTTGCCACCTCCCTGCTATGTCTTTTTCTGAAGGATAAGCTCTGTCAGCTGTGGTGGCGTGTTCTCCCAGGCTTCTGAGGAGAAGGCAGATTCGTCCCAGGCTGGGCACCCTGCGCACCTGCTCCAGGGCAGGTGAGTGCCTTCTCGAGGGAACATTCTTCATACTTTTGCACTTCCGGAGATACAGCTGCTATTTTGGGTGCCCAGAGCGTGGTGTCTTGTTGCCCCAGAGCAAATGAGGTCTGCAGGCTGGGAAGGGCAGGAGGACCAGTCTGTGCTGCAGAAGGGAGGCTTTGTGCTGGCACTCCTAAGGGAAAAGAGGCCCAGGAACTTGTTTGTGGAGGTGCACCTGATGCAGGGATGGTGATCAGGCTGCCTCTGCGTGCTCGTGCTGCTCAGCAGCCTGCGCTGCAGGAGGGCAGAACAGCAACCCTGCCTGCACACTGCCCTTTGCATCCAGCATTCCACTGTTCCGTGAGGCACTGGGAACAGCTCGAGGAGTGCTGGGACAGTGGCAGGAGCTGGTCCCTGCCAGGATGCTGTTACCCCACAAATAAGGAGCAAGCCCTTGCTCTGCAGTGTGCTGGTGGCTGGCCCGGGGGGTCTCTGCTCCAGGCCATCCGTCTGGCATCTTTTTGAGACTCTGTGCTCGTTTTTTACACCATGCCAAAACAAATCCTTGCAGACTATTAATCACTGGCTTGGAACAGCATCCACTCAGGTTCAGTTGCAATAAGATATGCCAGCCCTTGCCTGACATTGTGTAGCCATTTCAAGAGGACATAATTTCAGTGATTGTTAGGCATTTTTCTAGCTTTTTCTCATTTCTCTCACAGGTAATGTTATGTGATGAGCCACTTTCCCTGACACCCACAACTCCAAGTGCTCAGCTCAAACACTGCTGGTATCCCAGCTGTGCTGCTGTGCAGGAACATCAGGCTCACTGCAGACAGCACAGGTGGGGTGCCATAACTTGAGAATCTCAGTTTTATGGGTGAAAACGATCCATGTGGTGATGCTGGGGGGGCGCTGGAGCTTTGACAGGGGTATTCTGCAGTTTCTTTATGTCTGTAGCTGAAGTGGCAGGAGGTGCTGGGCAGGAGGGAAGCACACTGTGGCTGGTGCCTGGCCTGCTGATTGCCAGGTGTAGGATGCAGGCAGGCAGTGTTTGAAATGTCAAACCGTGGGATGCTGCGAAGTCAGTACCAGTGAGGAACCAGAGCCAGATCCTCCGATGTGATCACCTTTGTGGGATGGAGCTAGAGCCCGGTCCTGGCCCCACAGCTGCTTCTCAGCTGGTGCTACACGTCTCCATCAGCAGCTCTGGAGCTGGGGTGAGTTGCAGCAGCTGAGGAATGCTGCCGAAGTCTCCCAGCTGGCATCCAGTGCTGTGGCAGGAAGCTCTATATCCCAGAAATGTGCTCTCCTGCCTGTTGGCATGCTCAGCAGGAGGCTTGTGGCTCGGGGGTAAAGGCAGATGAATGTTTGGGAGCTGTCAACGCTCTGCCAGTGCCAGGTATCTAATTTGTGCTGGAAGATGGAAGAATTGCACTCTTTGTGACCCCTTGCATGGGGTTAGCAGCAGACAAAGTAGCATGCAGGAATAAAGGAGGAGACAAGTAGAAAGAGAAATGTAGAATAAGTCATTTAGTTGTGCTCATGACTGTTTTGAAAGATGGGATGGGCGTTGCTGGAGCAGCAGCTCTGTGTGCTCTCCGTGAAGCCATTCAGACTAGAGGCACTGCACTTCTCTGTTCCACTAAATCACTGTCCTTCCCCAGGTGTCTTTATTCCCCGACCTTCACAATCTGTTTGTCCATGTGGGGACCCAGGGACTGAATTAAGACATGCTATTTGTAAGCAGGGTAGAAAGAGCAGAGATTCTCCCATCACCCGGGATAACCTTCGTCAGCAGGCGGGTCTCCTGCAGAGAGAGGTTTGGTTGCCTCTTAATTCATCCATGGCAGTGCTGCCTTGTACACCCCGAGGCCGTCTGTTCTTCACCTGTGTGGGGAACAGCACGCATGGTTTGCAATTCAGGCAGGCATCCAACGTGCCGTGCGGAAGGTCCAGCAGGGAATTGTGCACTGAGCTGCAGTCCCGTGCTCCCCTGGCTCTGCTCCTGCATGTGCCAATTGCACACATTCCAATTTCCTTGTGCTTCATTTTGTGCCCTCCCTCTTCTCTCTTCCTTGCTTTTAATCTTTGCTTAACTTGTTGTGCAGGCAATTGCATGGCATTTAGCGCGTGGTGATGTGTGTTTGGGGCCTGAACTAGAAATACGGCTCATTATCTGGAGTGGATAATATTAAGCACTTCTCTCTGTTGGCCATTTGATCACAAGGTTATCCTGTTTGATGGTTTTATACTCTGGAATTGATTGCATGGGAAATATTTAGCCAGCATGGCTGGAACCTGTGTCTCCCCACAGGCTGCCAGGTGCGGGTGAGCTACAGCCCTGTGGGGAGACACTTGGGGGGTGAGCAGCAGCCCTCTTGTGACCCTCAGGTCAGCTTTTCTTGCAAGATATGGGATTAAATTAATCAGACTGCAGTGTTTCGGTGTGATCCTGCAGCAGCTGGTGGGGCACAGGTCAGTGAGGTGTATTTCTTACGGTATCACTTCCTACAGCCCCCTGAATCGTGCAGCATTTTTTGCTTCAGATCTTGAAGGCTCCAGGGAGACCTTAGAGCACCTTCCAGTACCTAAAGGGGCTACAAGAGAGCTGAAGAGGTACTTTGGACAGAGGCAAGGAGTGATAGGACAAAGGGGAATGGCTTCTGAGATGGGTTTAGATTAGATGTTAGGATGAAATTCTTCCCTGTGAGGGTGGTGAGTCACTGGCACAGGTTGCTCAGAGAAGTTGTGGATGCTCTGTGAGTGTTCAAGGCCAGGTTGGATGGGGCTGTGAGCAGCCTGCTCTAGTGGAAGGTGTCCTTGCCTATGGCAGGGATGTTGGAAAGAGACGATCCTTAAGGTTCCTTCCAACCCAAACCATCCTGTGATTCTGGCTGTCCTTGCCTTGCTATTGCTCCGTGCAGGCTGCTGAGAGCCAGCCACTTCCCAGCTCCTTGCTGTGCCCTGCGGTGCCTCTGTTCACACAGGCTCCTTAGGTACTTCCAGAAAGTACCATCCCATTATTTCTCCCCTTTCCTGACATTTTGGTGCCAGGCAGGCTCTGTAAATCGGGAGTGGGTCCAGTGGGCTTCCTCTGGACCGACACCAGTGTTGGAGCAGAGAATTAGCCCTGCACCTGTCACTTTATTAAAATAGGCTTTAAATCTGATTATAACTGCCTGTCTGGCTCTGCATTATGTGCTTCATGATTATTCAGCATTATGTAATCTTTGATAAAAGATGCTGCATCAGTAAAAGTGAATTAAACTATTGAGTGATAGGAGTTTATCGAATTCCTTGGAGTGATGTTGTCCTCTCTTTGGCACTTTAACCTCTCCCGTGGAAGGAGCGTGCCAGACGCTGCCCTTGCTAACAGCCAGGAAACCCTGCTGACTTGGGTGGAATGGCGGGAGTACAAATAAAGTTAGATTTCAGCTTAGAAAGACAGTTTTTTATAGTCTAAAGACTCAATATTTTACAGCAGCAGTCCCTTATCTGCATTATGTGCAAACTGCTAACAGAGTTGCACAGACAGATGTCTGCAAGTCCTGAAGATGCTCGATAAAGTTTGGCTCTCAGAGGGCTAATGGGCAGAGCTGGCCAGGATCTCCTCACTCCAAACCCTCTTGAGAATGGGCACTGAATTCCCACAAGATGAAAGGAAAAAAAATGTGTTTAATTCTAAGCTGAAATTTTTTCTTATTTTCCAAACACCCCTCTAAATATAAAATCTTGTAGTTTTCTCCACTTACGACTTCCCTTTTTCCTCCCACAGTAGATGGCTGAATGGTCTAGGGATTTTGCTCTGAGTTTTCTTATTTCTTCATTTCCTTTTCCTATACTACAGGGTTTTTTTTTTCTTGTTCTTTTTTTTTTTTTTTTCCTTTGCTGTGATATTAGAAACATTGCTAGGGGAAAAAAAGAAAAAGCACAAACCTAAACTGTAACTCCTGACACCAGATGCTTTGAAAAGCTTTCAAGTTGTGCAGAACTGGATAAGCAAAGAAAGGAAAAAATAAACCTACATCATTTATTTTACTTCACCTAGTAGCTAAAAGGAAAAGGTGCTGGAAAGGAGAAAAACACTTCAGAAACATGAAATTAAAAGAAAGGTTCTGAAAAATTAAAAAGATAAAGTTCCTCTTTGATGTTCGAAAAAAAATTTCAAAATTTTAAACTATTTTGTGCATATTCTCTCCAGTTCTGCAGAGAAATGGGGTGCTGGGGGAGTGGGGCCTGAGGGGGCTTTACTCTCTCTGTGCTGTAGCAGAGGACGTGAGTGATGGTTTGGGTACCACCAGCAGGGGCGGGGACCTGTGGGGGTCTTGGATATGGAGGGATGCAGAGCAGGCATCGAGCCCCTGGAGCCCACCATTCTCTGCAGCCTCACATCCCACGAGAGGCAGGGATGAAAGCAGGAGCTGGTCAGGCAGGAGATGTCTGTGGGCAAGGGCCCATCCCCTGCTTGTCCTTTTCCCTCATCTCTGCACAAGGAATGCTTAATAAAACCCCCAGGCTTGCCAGCCCACTGCTACCACAGTTTTAAATATATACATGTCAGATGCTGAGATTTACTTTTTGACAGGTATGAGAGAGACAGCTATAAATGCTGGGCTGGAAAGGAGTCATTGCATTAGTGCTCGAACAAAGGGCTGCAAGATGCAATGCTTGCCTTTGATTAAAAGCTTTCCTTATTCTACAGTGTGGGCAGAACCAATATCTTTGCTCTGTGCTGTCTGGACCCATCAGTGAGGTGGGTGACTGACGGGTCACAGTGCTGTTCTGCTCCTCAGCCCCCAGGCTGGCCCTGTGCCCACCCTAGACCCCCAGCCCCATGCTGGGGGGCACTGAGCTGGCTCCAAGGGGGATGATGCAGCTCCCCAGTGGCAGCACGACCAGAGGAGGGCGCTACAAAATGGGCTGCTGTCTTGTATGGAGAGCTCTTGCAGGAGGTTTGGCCAAGGGGGACATGAGGACCACCATGTCACCAGCTCCCTCCCTCCCAGCCCAGGCCATCAGGCATTGATGCTAGGGGCATCCTCAGGTGCATTGCAACAGGAGTGTCGGGCTTTGGATAAACTAATTGTGTTGCAAGGAGTGGAGCGAAGCTTTTAGATTTCAGAGCCAATGTGTGGCATCTTTATTAATGTGCCTACTTGAGTTCCCTGGGACGCGATGTTTTCTCCTCACCCTGGCCATCCATCTGAACTGATAATAGGACTATTAATCCATTTTGTTGACAGCACGCACAGACCTCCAGTGAGGCAGGAGATGGGGAGGGGTGGGGCTGCAATCGATGCTTGTTTTGTTCCAAAGGGAGCTTGTCTCGGCCTCTGGCAAATGGAGCATCAGCTGGAGGTGAAAGGATGGAGCATTAACCAAGGTTACAGGTGATGTGCAACTGGCCAGCTGTGGCCTGGCTTCTCTTTGGTTAACTGGAGAACATCCTGCAGAAAGCCATTGAGATATGAGATGCTCTACAAAAGCCAAGGCTGCAGGAGACCTTGTGTTTCAGGGCACATCCCACTGTGCAGGTTCTACACTCAGCAGCCTCATACTAGTCATTAACCCTCCTCTAATCTCCTTCCATACCCATATAGAGGTGAAGTTTCTCAGATTTCGAGGCCTTTTTCAGCCCTGCCTGGCACAGCATCCATTGTGTCACTGATTTCCTCTATAGGAGCAAAAGTACATATATGCAATAAATAAAAAAATGCGTATCTTCTATATATGTGATATATGAAGAAATAGTTCAATGGAAAAAGGGCTGGGAAATGAGATGCATCCCGTCCAGGTCTCACTCCTCCACACAGCCCCTGCCAGTGGCTGATCCCAGGTGCCTTTATATTCAGACTGATCCTGTCTGGTTTTAAATATCTCAAGCCACAGAACTTTCTTCCTCCAGGGAACAACGTCGCAGCCTCATAATTTTCACTGTCAGCAGAGGGGATTTTTTTCCCCTGCGACATTCAACCTAAATGCTCCATTTCTTCATTTCCTGTCATCCCTTCTGGTGATGCCCCTTGTACTCTATTAAATAATTCCTTCCCTCCCTCTCTATTTACTCCGACCAGATCTGTAAGGCTCTTAGTTTGTCTCCCCATGGACAGCTCTTAACCAGGCAATATATATATTTAAGCCTTTTAATCTTCTTTCAGAAATCAGTCTCTCCGTGCCTTTGATCATTTGTGTGGCTTCCCTCTGAACAGCCGCCAACACGTCTGTGTCAAGTGAGCCCCATGCTCTGGCCACACCTGAGCCTCCCAGTGCCTCCCTGGGATGTGCAGGGCCCAGATGCCAGTGGCCTGTCCCTGCTGCCCCTATGCCCAGCAGCCCCTTGTGTCCCCCCTGCTGCCCCCCAGGCCCTTCACTGGGGGTTGCTTGGTGCTTGCCTCAGCCACCACTGCCCACCCTGCTGTTGGCTCCTGCTCCTCTTTGCCTTCCAGCCATGCTCGCTCACATCTGTCCAAGGCACAGCTCCTTTAGCTGCTTCCTGCCCATATTTCTAATCTCACTAGGCCCTTTTTGTGTTAATTTTCTATGCTTGCTGGAGCTCGCAGCACCTCCCAGTATAGCATCATCTGCCAAATTCATTAATGTGTAGTTTACTCCCTCCTTCCAGGTCATTAATGAGGGTATTAAATGAGAGCAGCCCTAACCTAGATCCCTGCAGTACCCCATAAACACCTCCCCCTGCTTCTAATTACCCTTTGTTTATGATCCCTCAGCCAGGTTTTCAATCCACATGGCACAGTTCAAGTCATCGAAATTAATTTTTTCATGGAAGGCTTCGAAAAGGCTTTGCCCCCTCATGCTGTCCCCACCTGCCACCTCTCCATGTCCGATGCCTCCTCCCCCTTGGGACACAGTGACTTATTGCTGCTGCTTTCCAGAGAGGTAAGAAACACCTGGGAAAGGCTTTTCCCACTGTCTGCTTGTATCCCACTCCTCTGGGGCACAGCAGCAGGAGCAGAAGGGCCATGGGTCCCTCCCATGTCCCCCAGCAAGGAGAGGGGTGTCCCGTGACACAGTATCCTTAGGCGGGTGGCATCCTATGGGATGGTGTCTGTGAATGGGTGCAGTCCCGGGGCACGGTGTCGCTGGCCATAGTGATGCTCCTGGACGGATCCACGGGGTCACAGGGAGTGTGTCTCTGAAGGGATGCTGCCCCGGGGGATGGTGCCCGGGGGATGGATGCTGTGCCAGGGGATGGTGCCCGTGGTTGGATGGTGCCCATGGATGGATGGCTGTCCCGGAGGATGGTGCCCATGGATGCTGCCCTGCTGTCCCAGGGGATGGTGCCCTTGGATGGATGCTGCCCCGGAGGATGGTGCCCGTGGGTGGATGCTGTCCCGGGGGATGGTGCCCTGGGGGATGGTGCCCGTTGATGGATGCTGTCCCGGAGGATGGTGCCCGTTGATGGATGCTGTCCCGGAGGATGGTGCCTGTGGATGGATGCTGCCCTGCTGTCCCAGGGGATGGTGCCCTTGGATGGATGCTG
>VWZG01009788.1:1067175-1085580 GCA_013396735.1 Grallaria varia | reverse complement strand
GGGGGCGGCGCGGCGATGGGGGCTCTCCCGGCGCTGCTGGGGGCCGCCTTGCTGTGGGCCGGCGCCGGGGCGCTCGTCAACCTCAAGTACTCGGTGGAGGAGGAGCAGCGGGCCGGCACGGTGATCGCCAACGTCGCCAAGGACGCCCGGGACGCCGGTTTCGTGCTGGACCCCCGGCAGCCCGCCGCCTTCCGGGTGGTCTCCAACTCGGCCCCCCACCTGGTGGACATCAGCCCCGGGTCGGGGCTGCTGGTAACCAAGCAGAAGATTGACCGGGACCTACTGTGCCGACAGAGCCCCAAGTGCGTCATCTCGCTGGAGGTGATGTCCAGCTCCATGGAGATCTGCGTGATCAAGCTGGAGATCAAGGACCTCAACGACAACGCGCCCAGCTTCCCCACGGACCAGATCGAGCTGGAGATCTCAGAGACCGCCAGCCCCGGCACCCGGGTGCCACTGGAGAGTGCCTATGACCCAGATTCGGGCAGTTTTGGTGTGCAGAGCTATGAGATCACCCCCAATGACCTCTTTGGACTTGAGACCAAGACACGAGGTGATGGGTCCCGTTTTGCTGAGCTGGTGGTGGAGAAAAGCCTGGACCGTGAGACCCAGTCCCACTACAGCTACGTGATCACGGCACTGGATGGTGGTGACCCGCCCAACTTTGGCACAGTGGAGCTCAGCATCCGTGTCATCGACTCCAATGACAACAACCCACTCTTTGAGGAGCCGGCCTACACCGTCAGCGTGCCTGAAAACGCCCCACCGGGCACACCCGTCATCCGCCTCAACGCCTCTGATCCGGACGAGGGCACCAATGGCCAGGTCCTCTACTCTTTCCACAGCTATGTCTCAGAGCGGGCCCGGGAGCTCTTCCAAATCGACCCCCAGAGCGGCCTCATCACAGTGAGCGGTGCCATCGACTACGAGGAGGGTCACGTCTATGAGCTGGATGTGCAGGCCAAGGACTTGGGGCCTAACTCCATCCCTGCCCATTGCAAGGTGACCATCAGTGTCCAGGATGCCAACGACAACCCGCCCCTCATCAACCTGCTGTCTGTGAACAGCGAGCTGGTGGAGGTGAGCGAGAACGCCCCGCCGGGCTACGTCATCGCCCTGGTGCGGGTCTCGGATCGTGACTCCGGGGCCAATGGGCGGGTGCAGTGCAAGCTCCTGGGCAATGTGCCTTTTCGACTCCAGGAGTACGAGAGCTTCTCCACCATCCTGGTGGATGGGCGGCTGGATCGGGAGCAGAGGGACCAGTACAACCTCACCATTCAGGCCAGGGACAATGGCATCCCCTCCCTGCAGGCCACCAAGTCCTTCACTGTCAAGATCACCGACGAGAATGACAACCACCCCCACTTCTCCAAGCCCTATTATCAGGTCATCGTGCAGGAGAACAACACCCCAGGGGCCTACCTCCTCTCAGTCTCGGCCAGAGACCCTGACCTGGGCCTCAATGGCAGCGTCTCCTACCAGATTGTGCCCTCCCAAGTCAGGGACATGCCTGTCTTCACCTATGTCTCCATTAACCCCAACTCTGGAGATATCTATGCTTTGAGGTCCTTCAATCACGAACAGACAAAGGCCTTTGAGTTCAAGGTCTTGGCAAAAGATGGGGGTAATCCCTCTCTGCAGAGCAATGCCACTGTCAGGGTGATTGTCCTGGATGTCAATGACAACACCCCAGTGATCACGGCCCCTCCGCTGGTCAACGGTACGGCGGAGGTGTACATCCCCAGGAATGCGGGGGTCGGTTACTTGGTGACAGTGGTCAAGGCAGATGACTATGATGAGGGTGAAAATGGCAGACTTTCCTATGAAATGGTGGAAGGAGACAGAGGATTTTTTGAGATAGACCAGGTCAATGGAGAGATTAGGACCACCAGAGCCTTTGGGGAGAATGCCAAAACAGCCTATGAGTTGATTGTGGTGGCTCATGACCATGGGAAAACATCTCTCTCAGCTTCTGCCTTGATTTTGATATACTTGTCTCCAGCCTTGGATGCCCAGGAGTCCATAGGATCTGTTAACCTCTCCCTAATTTTCATTATTGCCCTGGGGTCTATCGCAGCCATTCTTTTTGTCACCATGATCTTCGTGGCAGTCAAGTGCAAAAGGGATAACAAGGAAATCAGGACCTACAACTGCAGGTAAAGACGTGTGTGTTTCTGTGCACCTGCTGGTCTGCTTTGATTTTTGCCATCGCAGTTACTTTTGCGTTTGCTGCTGCATATTTGTAGGGGGGGAGCGGGTTGAGGGTGGTAGGAACAAAAGTGAGGTTTCCATCCCTTCCGAGAAAATTTCCTGCGAAGCTTTAGAAAACTGTTCTCTGGGAGGAGAGCAGAAATCCCTGCCGAGTAACGAATCGACTTAATTGTGCGGCTTGACAATCTGTTGCAGCATCCGTGATTTTCCGCGCTCCATCGCAGCGAGCGGGGAGAAGGGTTTTCCAGGGGCATGGCTGGTTCCCCTGCTCAGCCCCCCATGCCCAGCACAGCTCCCAAGGCTGGCGAGGGGGTGGAAACCCCCCAGCCACCGCAGCATCTCCGCAGCAGACGGCGCGGTGGCATCCCTAAGCCCTCGCTCGCCGTTCAAAAGAGCTATTGTGTGCCCGCTGCGGCTCCTCGCCATGGCCGGCGATGGGGCCAACTGCATCCAATAGTGGGAAACCCGCCCTGGTTGCCCCCAGTGCTCAGCTCCAGCGCCCGGCACGTCTGGTTGGGTTGGGAGCGATGGGGCGAGGAGGGTTTTTGCAGCGCCGTGTACATTTTGCCCTGGCTGGGTGCATGTTCCAAGGTCCGAAATGCCAGAGGGGAGGTCAGCCCCGTGCCCAGAGCCACTGAAAGGCTGATAGGGGAAAATCCAGTCCCCTGAATATGTAACAGCCTGGCGATTATTGTCTCTCTTTTACTATTCTCTGTGTTACACAAGTTAGGAGACAAATGCTAACCACACATGAATATCAATCAGATGCCATAAAAGAGCAGCTGCAATGCCTCATAAATGGTTTAATCCTGTTACTAGTGAAATAGCCATGACTTCTCCATTCCTTCGGCACTGGGTCATTTCAGAGGGGAGGGATGGAAATTAATTTTGCTCTACCTTGGAAACGCACGCTCGCCCCCGGCAATTGAGCGGCGCGGGGGGATGTGCGGTCTTTAAAGTTTTATTTACGCAGAAATAATGCCGGAGAGTTCGGGTATTGTACCCCGTTTTCACAGCGGAAAGTGCGTATATAAGCCTTTTTGCTCGATGGGGGAAAAATCATCTGGAAATAAAGGTCGGTCTGTGCTGTATTATGGGATGTCTAGCTCCAAGTGAGAGCTCATAGACCGGATTTCTTGCCAGCTCGGCCCCTTAAACGAGGATAGGACCTGAATGGATAAAAATCATGTTGTGGTGGTGCCCCTAACAGCTTCCCACATATGTATAAGCCCTGGGTTTACTGTGACGGCTTAGGGATTAATGAAGTGCGGTTTAATTAAATAATTGGTCAATAGAGAAAGGACAGCAAAATGAATGCCTGCAGGAAATAATTGGGCTCTCGCATTGCCAAACTTAAACATTTAGGTAAACAAAACAATTAAAGCTTCATCAAGCATTGTTAGACGAGTCAGCAGCATATAGATTGTTGGCACAACAGAAATCCCTGCCTTCCCCTGATTTATTTGCACACTCAGGGGGACGCTCGGGCTGTTATCGGTGTGTCTGAGCACAAGTCGGCTGCAGAGGTGGGGGAGCACCCGGCAGGCCCAGCAGCGGCGTTGTGACCATGGGGCACCCTCTCCCCATGCCTTCAGGCTTTGCAGTGCCTTGTTTTAAAGGTTTTTCACTAGAGCTGCTGGAGAGTTTTCAAAAAATGTGTTAATTTATGAGGCATATATGAGGGCTGTTTGACTTAGTGGCATTTTGATACTCAGGCAATTAGCTTTCTAGAACAAGAATATTTGTCCAATATTTGCCTTTCCAGATAAACTGTATTATTTATTCATTCCATTATTTCTGTTGCAGCTATCAGACTTTTTTCCTTCTTCCTTCTTCCTTTTTTTTTTTTTTTAATGCTGTTATCATGACAAGAAGAGGAGCAAAATCGTGACTTTGAAACGTGTATTCTGACTGGGGGTAGCATTTGATGTGCTTCCTTGGGAAATGCCGAGCTGCCCAATGCTGTGCATGTACAAATTCATGGCAGGGACCGTTGTGTTGCTCACTATGGAAAGAGGAGCCACATTCACTCTGAGCTCAGCATACCCAGCTAATGCAAGGTGCAAATAATTTGTCATTATATGCTTGGGTGGTGTTTTGCAGTAACTTTTTCCCTCCAATGTTTTGCAGAATGCAAACAAGGCGCTTCATCAGTTGATTCTTTTGGCAGGTGGGAAGCAAAGAGAGAAAGCAAGGCAGAGAAAAACAAGCTTGCATTAAAAAAAAAAAAAAAGGACAAAAAGCATAATATCTCTTTGTAAAATATGGTGGTTGTTCTCCAATTTCTAGAAGGTGAAAGCATTTCTCAGCAGAAGGGGTTGTGTGTGCCAGAGGGTGAGGGAAGAATGGGATTTGATTGAAGAAAGGATTTTGAATGATCAGGTATGATCAGGAGATAGTCAAAACACCAGCAATTTAGATAAAGCATTAATAAACAAACTGCCTTTGGAGTGTGAGAGAATAAAGCTTGCCAGCTAGGACTGCTTCTGGGTCTGCTTTATTTACTGCTATGGAAAATGAACTGGGAAAAAAATCCACTATTCATTTTGAATTTTCATTACAAGGACCAAATTAAATCACTTTTAAAATCCTTATTACGCATGGAAATGAATGCAGGTACCCTTTTCAGTTCATGGGTTTTAACATCTCCATTTTTCTCTTCTGCGGGCTGGACTTTACTCCTAGTAACTAAATATCAGCAATTACAAGCACTAGAACAAAACAGAGGCATTCTTCCTTCCCATTATTTTTCATATTTGACCTGAAAACATTGTGCATGTAAAAATAAGCTAAAGACCATGTCGTGCCACCAGACCCAAAACGTGACGTAATGTGCATGACTAAGAAGCCTACTTGGAGAAGGGGGCCAAGCCCTCTGGGTTTCTGCATGTGTATTTAGCAGGGCAGGATTTGGGATGCTCTCAGCTTCTCCTTTTCTTTCTGTCCCCAGAATCGCAGAGTACTCCTACGGGCATCAAAAGAAATCAAGCAAGAAGAAGAAAATCAGCAAGAACGATATCCGCCTGGTGCCGCGGGATGTGGAGGAGACGGATAAAATGAACGTTGTGAGCTGCTCCTCTCTCACCTCGTCCCTCAACTATTTCGACTACCACCAGCAGACCCTGCCGCTGGGCTGCCGCCGCTCCGAAAGCACCTTCCTCAACGTGGAGAGCCAGAACAACAGGAACGCCGGCTCCAACCACATTTACCATCACACCTTCACGGGGCAGAGCCCCCAGCAGCCCGACCTCATCATCAACGGGATGCCGCTGCCGGAGGTGAGTGCCGGTGGACAGCCCGCGCCCCGGGAGCATCGGGAGTGGATCTGTGCCTGGCGTGGACAGCGGCGTGTGGGTCTGTTGGTGTCAGCGCTGCCAAAACGAGGTGTGGAGCAAACAGGCGGTGGGGGTTTCTGTGTGCTGGACGCCCCAGGCCGTGGGAATGGTGGAGGATGGACAGGGGAGAGCAGCGGGTGCCCACCTTGTGGGTTCTGGGGCAACCCCATGGGTCGATGTTTCACTCCCAGACACTGCAGAGAAGTGCCAAGGTGGGGACAGGCCAGGCCAGTCTGCCCTTGTGCTGCTCGGAGGCTGGAGGTGGCTGCTTTGCAGGTGGATTTTGAGTGTGGTGATGCTCGAGGGAGGAGACACTCGTTGCCTTCACAGGAGGTCTTTTAAAAGGTTGTTGAAAGTGATGTTGGTGGCTGTTGCTCTGGAGGCAGCTGGTTGTGCTGCAGATGCAGACAGTGGAGGATGCCCCAGTGTGATCACCTCTACACGTGGCCTAGTGCTGTTCCCTCACCATGCAGGACCCTCACTGGCATGGGAGGGATGCATGGTAGCTGCCAAGGCAGGGAAAGGGGCCACTCTGATCCTCTCCATCCTCATCAGTTTCTTCTAATTCATTGGCTTTCCTGTACATCACAGGCATCATTTAATGTTGCTTGTTTGTCTCTCTTTGAATTATTGTTTGGTATTAAGCAAAACAATCAAAGGTTTGTCATGTTTCCTGCTTTGAACAGAATAACAAAGCTGAAAAAAGCACTTGAAATATTTATGGCTTGCACTGTTTTGTGTTCAGTGTGCTGGTGTAAATGCAAAACGATGCTGCTGAAGTTGGTGGAGCTGGTTCAGATTCATCCTGGTGCCACAGGGAGCAGAGTCCGGCCCTCTGTGAGAGTCTGCAGGGCTGCTGGAGAGGGCTGGTGCCTGGTCCTGCTGTGGTTGTATTGGCAAAATACTCATTGAACCCTGGTGTTTAACCTCTGCTGAGGTTGTACAGACCCAGCTCCTGAGAGGTCATGTACTGGTGTCAGCCTAGTTTTGGGCAATAGCTCTGTGGGAATGACCTGGATATAAGCACTCGTATGTTCTTCTTGCATGTGTTCAGCCACAGAACTGCGTGGGCATTTCTGCTGCCAAATGCCCTGGTGGGGAGAGACAGGGACATTGCATCTGAGTCCGGGTGGGAGCAGTTTGGGATAAGCCAGTTTCTTGTCAAATAAGGCAGAACAGCTCCTTGTGCTGTGCCTGGGCAGGCTGAGAGTGGAAAACAACACTTTTTATGTATTAGGGGATCTCCACTGATTCTCAGATTTGCCTGTGCTCTTTGCTGAATGCCAGCTGGGGCTCAGGATGCCCAGCTGCATCCCAAGGTTGTGGGTGAACATCACTGTTGGGATGCTGGGGGTAGCGGTCCCTGAGGAATTCCTGCCTTCCTGGAGCAGTGTCCTTTGGAGAGGGGTCTGGAGTGCATCTCTGGCTGGTGCCTTGCTATGGGCACTGAGCACTGGAGTGCCTTGTCAGCCTCTGATTCACTGCCATCAGTCACAAAATTCATCACATGTTGGCATTATCCAGAAGTGCATGCCAGCAGTGGGAGGCCTGTGGTGCCAGGGAGGAGGGAAGGACCATCAGGAGCATCATAGCTCAGCTGATAAAGTTAACAGGCAGCTGCAGACAGAAGGCAGTGCTGTCCATGCTTCTCAACACAGTGGATAGCCTGGGATCCCATGGAATATGCCCTCCAGAGACTCCCCTGCCTTGTTCAACCTCACATGAGAGGTTTGGGATGGTTGTTGTCTCTCCTGTGGCTCCAGCTCGCCACTTTCCCCACTGCATGTGCAGGTGGGACGCACTTCAAAGAGCTTGTACTTCACCTGGAGAACGGAGTTTGTCTTTTGTAAGGAGTGCCCTGGGAGTGCCCTGGCGTGGCAGTGACAGACGTGCCCCCTGGCAGCCCCGACAGCTGGCAGAGGGCAGCTCACCAAGCCTGCAAAGGGACCAGCAGCTCTTGGGGGAGAGAAGTGTGTCCTGGTGGGGATCTGCTCGCTCCCTGGGGATGCTTTGGACAAAAAGGCAGGGCCAGGGCAAGGGGAGGAAAAATCCCAGCTGGAAGCTGTTTGGAAATTTGGTTTAGGGTGGGAGCGTTTATGCTTTTTGGCAAAGTCCCAGTGTTATGCTTCCAGCTGTTGCAGGGGAAGTTACCTCACTGGTGCTGTGGCTTCTACTGGCTTCTGAAAATCCCAGTGACCCCCTGAGGGTGAGAAGGTTCGAGAGTGACAGCCCTGTCCTCTGTCACTCAGGGTGACATGGAAACTCCATAAAAGATGCCTCCATGGAAGGCTATCACAGCCTTTTACCCGCCAGTCTGTCATGGCTGTAGCAGGCGCTGTGGTGTGATGTTGTGGCTGTGCAGTGTGCTATTGGTACACCTCCGGGTGATGAGGATTTAATAAACACAATTCCTGCCCAGAGTTCCCAGAGCCAAACCATTCTCTGCACATCATCCAGTGGTACTTTGTCTGGGCTGGTTTGAATCGCCTCCAGTGATGAAGCCGCTGGCGTTTCCCCTGGGAGCCTTTATGAGGTGTCAGCATCGGGGAGATATCACTGCTGCTCCACCTAGGAGTGACTTTTCCTGATGGGAAGGCAAAGCATCAGTTGATAGCAGATAAAATACAGAGGTAAACGTGTTGCTGGCAGTGTCATTTAGCATATGATGGTTGTGGCTGGGGGTAGGCTATTGCTTCTGCAGACACGCGCTGCCCCAGCGGCGGTGGATTTGTGAGGTAGCTGGTCTTTAACATGAGACTCATTTACTTTAACACTCAGGAACCTTGAAATAAAAAGTCCCCAGGGATGGCTTGTTTGTGGAGCTTCAGGAAATGTTTCTTCCTGTAGGGTGGCAGGTCTTAGGATTGGTGGTGCCTTGCCCATGCTGGCAGTAATTGGGTTTGTTGGTGCTCCTCACCTTTTCCCTGCTGATCCAGATTGGGTTAAACAGTAGTGTCTAGGGGGCTGCAGTCCCACCCCAAGGATGCAAAAGAAGTGTAAGACCACCTTTAGAAAGCTTTTCCTTGTGGGTGGGGTCAGGCTCAGCTGCCAGCTCTGCTTGTGCCAGGGCACGGCTGCCAAGCGAGCATTGGGATGTGGTGGGGGTTATCCTGGGGTGTTCTGGCCCTCCTGGAGTTCAGTGGTCCCTTGGGTGCCGGGGTACTGCTTGAGGACACCTGCCTGCAGCCTTTGAGCATCCTTGTGGCTGTAGGCAATGATGGCAAAAAGCGTTTGTGAGCAGCTCTGATGATCGTGGCTGACAGCGGGAGGCTTGGCCCCCGTTAGTGTTTTGACTTGTTTTACAGGAGGGAGAGTGGGACACGTTGGAGCTGCAAGGGCATTGCCTGTCAGAGGCTTTGCTTCTGCCAAGGGCTCTCTTTTTATCTTCCTTCTGAGCCGGAGGAGAAGTCAGCTTTGAAACCAAAAGGGCTTGTTGTCAGGTTTTGCATGTATATTGCTGGAAGTCGTACCAGGAGATTAAAAATCAAAATTAATAGGAGCCATTAGGCAGCTTCCTTGATAAAAATGCATGTTGCATTGGGGTGGTGTGGAAACTGGTCTGAATGCCGAGCCTTTTAGGATCCCAGCAACGCCACTTGCATGCAGAGCAGCCACCCTTGGGTAACACTTACATGCCTGGATTTTGACTCTGTGGTTTAAAAAGTAAACGGTGTGTGTGTAATGGCTGCATCTGTGTTTCAGGCAGTTTTACATCCCAGATCTGCCCCACTTTGGGAAACGGTGCCAAAGCACTGTTTGCTGCCCAGGGATTGGGAGCACACCCTGGGGCATGGCAGCTCACTCTGCCCCTTGGCCTCCAGCCCCAGGCAGGACCCAGCATGGGGCAGGCCAGGAGGTGTGAAATGGGAGTGGGCGAGCCTTCTTTGTGAGCTTGGGTGTCCAAAGGTGGAATTAGCATGGAGGTTCTTACTGACTCTCTTTGGAGGTCCGGGATGGCTCTGTCGTGGCAGCACTGGGGAAGGGGAGCAGCAGCACGGATGTTACACCATAAGCAGGGTGTAGATCAGGCATGGTCTTGCTCCAGTGCTGCTTTGGTAGGTCCCACTGGAGAAGAAGGTGAAGGTGGAGTCGCTCCTGATCCAAGAGGACCAGAGTCCTCTGAGGACCCACACACCCAGTGGCTCCCAGACCTGGGGCTGGTGCCGGGGGGGTCATGGTGATCTGCTGCCTCCTGAGCTGATGGCCACCATCAGTAAGATGGGGAATTACTGGTTTTAGTGATAATCCTGGCCTAATCCCCCAACCTTGATACACTCCCGCATAATCCTCACTCACACTGATTTAGTTTGGGCTCCTCGTGGCTGCAGGGATTATTTGAGGGAGCAAGAGTTGCAGGATAAGGCCCTGTTGGTTTCAGTTCTGCTTTGTACTACCTGGAAAGCGTTCTCCTCACTGTGGGAAATGGTTTTCTAAGCACAATAGAGCAATTTTCGTTTCAGGCAGCACCGGCAGCTTTTGCTCTGGCTATCTGACGGTGTTAACTAAAGCACATTTCTACAACACACAAAGATTTTTGTTTTGTAAGAAATGAAATCAGCGTGGCTGTTTCTCTTTCTCTGTCATTTCTCTACTTGTCAATTCTTTCTTCCCCTCCAGCTTATCCTCCTCTTCTCCGCTAGCCTTAAAAAGCCCCCAAAGTGTCTGTTATAATCACATTTTGTGTGTTACAACCAGAATGAATGTACTCACTTTAATATGCTGGGTTTGAGGAAATCAGTTTCTGTCTGGTATAACAGACAATTTGTTATAAACCATGCCATTTAGAAGTGAAGGGCCTTGCTTTAGTGCAGCGCTGGGGAAACGTCATGATACATAATTGGAAGGGATTTGGCTTGCTTCTGAGTAATGCTCTGTATAGAGCAGGGGAAAAAGAAAAAAAAAGAGATGATTTTCAACCCGGAGAAAGTTTGCGGTGTTGAGACATGCCAGGAGGATGAAATAAGCCTTATTTTCAGCAGGGATAATAATTAAAGCATTATCAGTGATGATGTTCGACTAGTGGGAAGGCTGACTTCGCAGCCAGCGTTGCCAGTCTTGTTTTCTCCTTGGGAGGTCACTGTAACTCAGCACTTTTTTGTGCCTGTGACGTGATGTGCACCGCGATGGGTAAGCGCAGGTCACGGCTCTCCTCCTGCCTCCGTGTTTCGGTGCATCCCTGTCTGGGAGCCACCCCAGCCTTTATCCTCCAGGAACCCACCAAAGAGGAGCGATGCTTTCTGCTTTAGACAGCCGCTGCTTCTCCCCTCCCCGGGGAGGGCTCCCAGTCGGGGCGTCACGCTGCATTGCCAGGCTCCAGAGCCTCTGGGGTGGGAACCCCAAGCCTCCCCGGCTGCTCTCGCTGCTCTCTCCAAATCCCAGCAGATCTCTCAGCTTAACTACTCCCAAAGTGTTTTGTGTATCGCCGTAGGTTCCCTGACCTCTCCGAGCGTCGGAGGCTGACATTATGGAAATCAGCCGCTTTTTATTCCATTCTGAGGTCAGCCTAACCAAATTACACATCTCCTAATGTAATCGCTCCAAGCTGTTGTATGGAGAAATTCATTTGAATACCTTGCAACAGAGATAAATACGCCAGCTCCCATTCATGTTTAACCACGACACCCTGGCTGCGCTGGGTCTTAGGGAAGCCTTCAGTTCAACACACTCTGGCTTGCCCTGAGATCACAGAGCCATTTAGGGGAAAAAAGACATTTCAGGTCGTCGAGTCCAACTGACAACGGAGCACTGCCAAGTTCACCATTAAACCATGTGTTTCTTTGTGTTGGTGATATGGGGCTGTGATCCCATCCTGTCAGCTATTTGGGTTTTCCAAGGGTTTTCCAGCCTGCCTGGGTGGGACCAAGGGGTTTTTGCTCCAGGGGTCTGTGGAGGATGAGGACTGGTGTGTGGGGTGTAGACACGCTGTATTTAACAGTAGAACCCCTCTCCTCTGACAGCAAGGCCTGAGTGCTCCCATGGGTATGATTATATTGTTATATATTACATACTGTATATTATATCATATATAATAGGTCATGTAATACATAGAATCACAGAATCATTTAGGTTGGAAAAGACCTCTAAGGTCATTAAGTCCAAACATTAACCTAACACTGCCAGGTTCACCTCTTGTATCCATAGACACATGAAAAGCATGTCATATAATCATATAAATCTTATTTTTTTCTAATGCTAATGGTTTGGGTTTTATGGTTCACTTTTACTGAAAGTAGAGAGGCTCCTCTTGTTTTCATAGAGCATAGAATGATTTGGGTTGGAAAGTTCCTTAAATATTTCCTCTTAGTAAATTTGAATTTCTGATGCATATTTCTGATGCACAACTTGTGAAGTCTATAAAAAAAGATTTTGCATGGCAGATAAGAATTTTCTCTTAAATTAGGAAAGATATCTAGTAAGCTTTTTGTAAAATTACATTGAAAGGGTGGTCTTGCATGCTGCTTATGGGCTTTCTTGTAGCAGTTTCCAAGTGAACTTGTGTTGCATTGAGTGATTTGAACTTTTTGGTTTCTCCATCTCGTTTCCTTTACATATAACACGCTCATGCAGAGGCATCGTGGAGGCCAAGTGCAGTAGCCTTTGAATAACCTTATGTGCATCTGCTTGGCTGGGTGGAAGAGCTGTATTTTCCAGCTGCCATCTCCTGAAGTCCCTCCTGAGGGCTTTGAGCCAGAGAAACTCCTCAGCCAGGTGCCCTCCCAGGTCCTTGGGCTCCTGCCCTCATTCACTGTGCCCTGCTCAGGTTTTTCCTAATTCCCATCAGCCAGAAAGGGCAGAGCCTGGCCAATCCATTGTCCCCAGACTGCTTCTGTCCACAGACTCTGCCTGCAGGCTCTCCAGGGATGAGCCCTCCATCTCTCCAGCTCCTGGGAGCTCTCTCTCCTCACCCCCTGTCCACTTTGATGGTGGCTCCTGCTCTCATGTGAGGGCTCAGATGGGCAGGACCCCCAGCCCTGCCTGCTCCCTCTTTCCTGCCCAGCTGCCTACAGGGCTGGGCACAGCCTTGCTTCAATAAATTATTAGATATTGTTCCCAGTAGAGGCTATAGTTGAGTTCCAATCATTTTCTGTTAATTAAAATACAGGATGGTCTTATTTGTAGCATAAACAGTTGTAATCTGTGTACTTATAAGTGTAATTATAATTTAAATTAGAGCGTGCTCTGAATTGGCGAGGGATGGGGTGCTCTGCAGGCAGCGCTGCCCTGGCTGTCCCCAGGAGAGAGTCACCCAGGGCTCAGGAAAGGGGCGCTGAGCCTGTTGATGGCTCCCAGTTTTGCTGTTCTTGCTGGGACAGAGCCTGCCCATGGCACCTGTTGGAGAGTTTGCTGGAGAAGAGAGCACAGCATCATTGCTTCAGTGTCTCCCTCTAGTTTCTTGTCTAAGTTTGGAGTAAGGTAATGGCTTATGTCAGCCAGAGAAGTGATTAGTGCCGAGCCTTGAAGTGACTCCCTGTTCAACATGGAATTACAGCAAGTTCTCCTTAAGCTGGTGGCTGCTGGTGCTGACAGATGTGCACAGCAGGGATTGCACTTTGTGCACCCTCTGATGGAAACTTTGAACACCCCACAGGTAACCCCAGTGCTCCTCCACCTGACACCCCATACAGTGGTCAGGTCAGGGATGAATGGCACAGGTCAGTGTGTGCTGGAGCCCTGTAGATGAGGTCCTTGTCTCCACGCCCTGATGGCCACCTGAGACCTGGATGTGAATCCTTCCTGTTTCTCACGGGGATCTGGAGCTTGTCGGATTATACCATCTTTTGTAATGGCAGGTGTATGCCACAGGGCAGGTTTTAAAATTCCCATGTTGGTGGATTGCATTAACCCATCCTAAGTCAGGTATGTAAAATTCCATTAAGCGAAACCCCTCTGGCATTTTCTCACCCGTGCTCAAGCTCTGCAGGCTATGCTAATGCAGTGTGTTTGCTCATCTAGTAGAAGGATGATGGCTTTAAAATAATAACATTTATCTTTGGCAGCAGACCTACAATAGTGCACGCTGAGTACAATTTTGTGAAAGGTTCTGCAGATGTTGCCTCATTCAATCTGGGTCAAAAAGAGTGCTTAGAATCATAAAGGTTAGAAAGAGATCAAATAATTCGGTGGTTTTATTGCTGAATAATGTACTTGGAAAATATCATTCACCATTATTAGACTAAGTGAGTACAGAAAACACAGGACTCAATAGTCATTTCTCAGTATTGGCTGATTTTACAGTTTTTATAATGTAGCTAAATTCCCTGTTATTGATTCTAGAATCGATTATTGATCTGGAAATCTCAGTGTATGTGATGGTGGGAGCGCACAGGAGTTGGACAGTTGGGGAATTAGGATTCCACACCTGCCTGCAGTACCTGGTGGTGGTCAGCATGCCCTGGGGGAGACTGATGCTGCTTTTGGGGAGCCGTCCGGGTTTTGGGAGCTGTTTTCTCAAGCAAAGGAATAAAAACAGGAAAACACCCATTATGCGTGTTCTTTTCCATGCCTGAGAGCTTATGTAAACTTGGTGAGACAAACCCAGATGGGCTGGGATGCTGGCACCAGGATGGGGCTCAGAGCCCACGCCTGCGCCTGCCATCACCTGCTCCCTCCTGGACTTTTCATATTCAGATTCACATCTGGATGCTCTGGCAGGGACCCAGCTCAGACGACATTCACTCAGCAAACCCACGCGGCTGTTGGCTTAGAAACAGTATCCAAACCTGTCTGCCCAGTGAAACACTTTTCCAGGCTTTTGCAAGTGTTTCCTCTGCTTTCTTGTTCACCCTCGGCGTGGCTGTGTTCCTAATCGGAGGGAAATAACTGCGCTTGAACGGAGATCTCTCCCTGTTCAACAACTAATTGCAGGGGTTGGGTTAGTGAGAGACCAAAGCCATGTCCCATACGGGCTCTGCATCCCGTGGTGAGCCCACGGACCAGAGCCGGCAGCATCGCGGTGGGAGCCACAGGCTCCTGCCGGGCTGGGGCTTGCTCAGCCACGCGGTGGATTCCTTTGTTTGGAAGAAAAAAAGATGAATTTTGGAATATGTTCGTCTCTTGGTCTCTGCACTTAGTTGTTGTCAGCATTAATATGCCATTAACACATGCTCATTAGGAGGAGAATGATTGTACCCTGCAGAGTATGGGGGAAACCTTCATTAGGCACTAACATATTGAGCTGAGCTGCAAACTTCACTTGGGAAAACTGGGGAGTGTTCTGCTCAGCTTCAGGTTTCCCTAATTTCTCCTCGTTGGTCTGATAAAAGCACCTCATCTTCTAGCACGTGCTTTTGGCCAGGACTTGGGGGCAGATGTGCAGGAGAACCTGGGCTCAGCATGAGCTCAGGCTCCAGCACTGAAATCCCTCCCGGGACCTCAAATTCCTCTTCCCTCAGATCTACGATGTCCTCATCACAACTCATATTGGCGTGCAGAGAGGACACGAGCCCATGTCCCCCTCCAAGGGCTCTGCTGGCTCTTCAGGCTTAATGAGATGAATTCTTCTCAGGGCTGGGAGATGCTCCGGGAACAGATTTGTTGAGAAAGGCGGTGTCATTTCTACATCCTTGCTTTTCACACTGTAACGACGTTTTAAGCGTTCATCTGGCCTTGCTGCCTCCAGTCTGAAGCCATAACCTGCCATGTGTGACAGGGCAATTGCTCACCCCGGTAATGATTACAGCGGAGCCTGGCGTTGTTGCCTTGTTTGCTCGGCGCGTGGCAGCTCGAGGCATGTGCACAGTGCTCTCTTAAAGTCAATCAATAAGAATAATTGCAAGTTCAGGTGGGGGTGAGAGAGGAAAGGGCTGTAGCAGACAAATATTTGTCGTTCAAGACCCTGTTTACATGCAGATGCCTCTGTGATAGGTAACAAGGGACAGACAATAAGGACCTTATGTGGTATTTAATCAGAATTTCTTCTAAATGGGGTGATTTCATAGATTTCCACAGAGCTGGCAGCTGTCCTCTATATTAAAAGAAAATGTCCTGCCTCTGTCCCTGTCCTGCTGCCTTCTTTGCCCCAGGGTTTTGCAGGATTTTTCAGTGTGGGTGCAGTGTGGTCCCGTCCTCCCTTGCCTCTGGGTAGGTCCAGCCAGAGGGAATCCCACAGATCAGTTTTCACCTACAAACCTCAGCAAAGGAAAAATGGCATTTGTTGGGCCTGTGTTTCCTGTTGTGAAGGTGAATGAGAGCATAGCCCTGTCAGGAGCTCAGGAAGGTGCTGGAGGAGGTGGCTCCTTCTGATGCCCACAGCAGCCTCAGGAGCAATGATGCTGGGCTGGGTGTGCCTGCTGCCCACAGCACAGTCAGTGATTGCAGGGGTGTGCTGGAGCTCCAGCCAGCTGTGGGGAGACCCAGTCCGCAGGTTGGAGGGCTTCTTCCTTCAGAGATGAGACAGAGGGGGCTGGAACTTCCCACACCCTGCTCGTGTTGCCTTAGGTGATCTGTCCCCCTTTTGTCATTGATCCTGAAAGCTAATACCAAGGAAGTGGGCCAAAACCAGAGAGGTGACCCATGATCATCTGTCCCGGACAGGAAGGGAAATGAGGTGGTGAGGTGATACCAACATGCATATCAACATGCAACAGGTCAAGCTTGGAAGCTTTTTGGTGTCCACCAGTGCCATGATCAGAAGTACATCACCATCTCCTGGTGGCTGGCAGGGCAGATGGATGGATTGGGTGTCTGTCCTTGCTCAACCCAACTTCTCCATAGTTGTTTCTCCTCTGACCTTAGTGACATCTCCCTCTCAACCTGCCGTGCTGTCTGCAGGCAGAGCAGCCACAGGCTCCCATCTAATCACATCTTTCCGTGTTGGAAATGTGGCTGTGTCCGTTTGCTGGATGCTGCGTGACTCATGTAATCACCATGCGAAATGCATCATTCATAAACTGTTTAGCGCGACCTTTTGTACAGTAGCACTAATTATTATTATCACAGAAGCCCAGTAAACTAGACTAGTAATTATCAGGGATTTATTTGAATGGACAGCTAAGCTATTCTTGGCAAGTTAGTCAAAGCAGTTGTCATGACAGCCACACAAATGTGTCTTATGAATTGGGTTAATTAGGGTAATTAATAACTGTTGTTTTGCCCTTTTTAACAAGGTATTGCTTAGACACTATCAAAAAATAGCAATTGTACCTAACAGAAATAGTCTTCTTCTAGTAGCAACCTTCACATCACAAAACAAAAGTAGTAAATACCCGTTGGGTTGTTGTTTCACAATGCAAAGTGTCATCCATCCTTACCCTTGAGAAAAAGCAGAGGGTTAGAGGCTCTGTTGTAATTTTTCTGCTCTGCTTCCTCTCCTGGGCAGTATTACCTAGAGATTGATCATCATCATTATTGATATTATTATTATTTATTGTAATGCTGTGCTGCACTGAGCCATTGTCACAGAGAAGTCTCTGCTGTGCTTGGCTCCGTGTGAGTGGTGAGGGCAGTCCCAAGGTGCTTCTGTCAGTCAGAGCAGACTCCACAAGGACTTAAAGCCAATTTCAAAGTCGTGTCCATAAATTGTTGTTTTGCTGATGCATCGTCACCATCGTCATCAGGACAGCAGGTGCCAAGTCGCCGCGTCCTCACTCAGCAGAGCATCTGCTTCTTTTGAAAGGAGGGTTTTGCTGAATAAATGGTTTGGTTTTCATGGAATATCCTGAGTTGGAAGAGACCCATGTGGATCATGGGTGTCCAACTCCTGGCTCTCTCCAAAAATCACACCATGATTGTCGTGGTTGTTGCTGATAATTGAGTGATGGTGGTAACTAAAGCTCTTAATTACCGAATAGCACCAAAAACCCTCAACAGATGAACAACCTAACCCTGTCCCAGGGAGCACTCTGGGAACACCTGTCTGCCTCACAGAAGGTTGTAGCCTGTGATGGTGGTGATGCCTTCTCATGCCAGTGGTCTGGGTGCTTGCCAGCACAGAGCACCATCTTCCCAAGGACTGCAAGATTTGGTGCTGATTATTAAAAATGGTCCAAGATTACAGATACAACTGAGGAATATTATGTAAGTTTTGTAGAAAAATGACCTGAATAGATGAGTGAAGGCTCTGGCTGGTTCTCCAGCTGTACTGAGCCCTGTCTATTTATATCACCTCTGGGCTTTCGAAGTCCTCTTTTAAGTAAAGCTTATTTGATAACACATGTCTTATTAAAAGAAAATAATAATTAAAAAGAGGAGGAATAAAAAAAAAAAAAAGGAATGTGGGGAAAAAAATACCTAAAGAAAAACACCTCTATGAAGAAGGTAGGGTTTTAATGAAGAAATATTTTATACCATTCTCCTACAACCTTAGGGCTAATAGCCTGGAACTGGTACTTTGGCTCCTTAAAAAGCCCAACAAGACAAGCCAATTACGGCCTCTGAAACATTTTTATTTTTAGTTCCTTGTAATAGCAATTTATCCTTGGCTATGGTACATTAACTGGAAGGAACAAGAAGTAGTAAGGTTTTGGCATCTTTTTAATAACCAACGGGCTGTGTTTACCAGGCTGTTAATAACGTGAGGTGGCTGTGGGCAGGGGAGAGGGCAGTGTGGGGATGGAGAGGGGCATCCTGGTAGTGCCAAGCACAGATGCCCTAACCTGACAAGTGCTTTATTGTCATTTATTTCCCTACAGTTCTGGGAGAACACAGGCTTTTACTGGGCTGAATTCCCGTTGCCCAGTGCCCCTGGGCTGTGGTATCATAGCTCAGAGGGGAGGAAAGGCACTTCAGAAGGTGCTGGTGCATCCCCAAGGCTGCTGGTGCGTCCCCAAGGCTGCTGGTGCGTCCCCAAGGCTGCTGGTGCGTCCCCAAGGCTGCTTGGTGCATCCCCAAGGCTGCTGGTGCGTCCCCAAGGCTGCTTGGT
>VWZG01009788.1:1020702-1066951 GCA_013396735.1 Grallaria varia | reverse complement strand
TGGTGTGTCCCCAAGGCTGCTGGTGCGTCCCCAAGGCTGCTGGTGTGTCCCCAAGGCTGCTGGTGTGTCCCCAAGGCTGCTGGAGCCAGTGTGGCACCCTTGGGAGGCAGCGGATTTTGAGGGGGGCTGAGCTGAGCCGAGGCAGGCATCACACCTGCAGCCCTCCTGGCTCCTGTGGTGCCCGGGTGCCAAAGGCAGCGGCGGCAGCAGGATGAAGGCTGGCCCTGCCCAGCTTTACAGCCAGTCTCTGCGTGGCTGCAGGGTAATTCTGTGCCCTGGAGAGCTGCGCTTTTCTGCCCAAGTAGGGAAAAAAAATTAAAATAGGGGAAAAGTGGTTTTGATAAAGAGTTTTGTTGTGAGCAAAATTCCCTCGATGCTTTGAGTGGGAGCTGCCTGAGGCTGTCCTGATTGCAAGCCTTCCCAGGCAATTCCAGATAAACAATGTAAATGATAACACCATGAGCATGCAGGGCAGTGTTTGCCTTGGTTTTATTATCTGTCAGTGCTGGGGGATTTTAGCTGAAGCCAGGAGGGAGCTGCTGGTGTGAAGGTTCCACTCCAGAGCTGGGTTTGGATGCTCACGACTATGTGCCCTGGGCACGCGTGGGACCAGATCCCGCCTCCAGTGAAGCCGTAGGGTGAGAATGTCTGTGGGGTGTGTAGGTGATAAGGGAAGCACTGTCTGTTTCCCAAAAATCAGAAGAAATGGGGTTTGCACTGAAAAACGGGTCAGGGCCAAGGTCCCTGTGCCCCCTGACTGCCCCAGGGCTTGTCATGCTCCGGGGTGCACCCAGTGGGATGGCTGGCCGGGCATCCCATCACTCCAATGTGCCAAGTTGGCAGCAGCATCTCACACCTTCTCTATTTTTAACTCAGCTGCAGTGATTTTTGGTTTTTCATTTTCTTTCTTTCCTTTTTTTTTTTTCTTCTTTTTTCCCTTTTTTTTTTATATATTTCTTTTTTACAGTGACAAATCTGTGATTTCTCCTGTTCCCTACAAAACACATCAGTCTGACCTGCCTCTCCAGAATGTGAATGACAAGGAGTTTTATTTAGCCCTAGCAATGGGAACATTTAAAAAAAGGTTCATCTGTTATATTTGTTTTCATTCCTAATGGCAGGAGGCAGGGAAAGGACAGTTCTGAAAGGTTTTTTAACAAATCTGTAAGTCATGCCCCATTACCCTGGGGCTGCTGATTAGATCCAGATTGTTTCTCGCACTGCTTAGGGAGGGGTGTAGTCCATGCTGGGAGCTGCATGCATGGATCCATTACACATCTGAAAGTCCCAAGCGTAGGTGATGGGAAAAACCTTTTATTAGGTTTATTGGCTATTACATCCCTGCAGGGAATTTTCTTTGGCATATTGAGGCAGCACCTCTGCGCAGAAGGCAGGGGGGCCGAGAAGCTGAGCCTTGTGCCCTTCAGTGGGCACCTGGGAGGGAGGCATTGCCCCACTGCCCCCAAATCCCTCCTGTCCTAGCCAGGGGGGATGCACTGGGCAGCTGCCGGGGCATTGCCAAACTCCTGGCTGCCCTTGGTCTGGGGAATGTGTGTATTTGCTCTCCCCTAGAAAACCTGCCCCACTTTTGGGTCAGTATTTTGCTTTTTCAATCGATTTTGAGGGATGGTGTCAAGCAGGGGCCTGCCCTGATGGTTCTGATGGGGGGACCCCTGTGCCACATCCACCAAAGAGCTTCTGTGGGTTATAGATGCCATCTTGATTTTGGGTAGATTTTTAGGATTGCATTTTTGCTCTGCATAACCATACTGTAGATTTCTGATCTGTTGACAAATCCAGCTGCGTGACACTATTTATGGCTTTGTGGGGTGCAATTTTGGCTTTGTTGTGTGATGCTGCTCTTGCAGTTCAGTCTGGGTTTTTAATCTTATACCATTTTTTGAAATCACTTCTCAGCGGCTACATTCCTCTTGCCTCCGATACATTTTCAAACAAAAAATGGCAAAGCCTGTATTTATTTGGGGAGGGGACAGGAGTTCAACACGGATTAGTGGGAGAAGTGCACTGTAATAGAGTCTGGTTTGATACTTTTCCTCACTCTGATGAGCGGAGGGATGCTAAAGGATGAACCCTCCCAGTGATTTCTCTGCAATGCTTTTTATTTCATCAAGAGAAAATGGACGCTGGACTCTTTTCCTTCAGTGTTTAATAATGTCCATCAGAACCAAATGCCCTTTATTTAAGCTGCAGTAGTAATTAGAGGGTCGGTGGTGTTAAGTAGTCATGGAGTCTGGCTCTGAGGAATGTTCATTGTACCTCATTAAATTTGGAATTACTGCTTAAAAGACCAGAAATAAATATTCTGTTTATATTTCGGGGATAGTAAATCTAAATGGATGCTGTGTTTGCACATCCTTGTCTCTGCTCGTTCCTGCTGAAGCGAGCGAGGCACTGCTCCAGTAGGCTTAGGCAGCAATCAGAGTGTCTGCAAAACAGCCCAACCCCAAACCCAACCCTGGTTTCATTGATCAAGGGCAGGAAAATGATCTGCTGTATTACATCTAATTATAAAACATCAATATCAGATGCTAAATGCACTTACTTTTTCAGAGATGCTGCGTTGGTCGTTAACAGTTTGCAGTCTCCTGCTATGAGAGGCTTTGGCATCGAGCTGGGTGTGGGGAGATGCTGCAGAGGGAGATGCCAGAGGTCGGGTCCTTTCAGCTCCTCCAGGTGACTGCCTCTTAAATGCTCCTTAGGAGCTGACTTGCTTCGTGTTTTCCTTCCATCTTACCTGGGGCTGTTGACAGTCAGAGGTGTGTTGTCCTCTGCCCCTCTCCCCTGGCTTGTGGTGTGGTGTCCATGGAGTGGCTGGAGCTATGGATGGACACTGGTGGCCAGATGGGTCCTTTCCAAAGGCTCTGAGCCTGTGAGGATCTCAGAGCCACAGCACAGCTTGGCTGTCGGGGGAGAGGGTGGTGGACTGCTTGGAGTGACACAGGCATTGCTCTCCCCACCATGTCCATCAGCATTTGCTGACTTCCCCACGCGGTGGAAGCCCCAGTAGGTATTTGGTTGGAGTTTGCGCTGCTGTTGAACCCAAAGCCTGGGGCTGCTGCTGCTCTCACGTCTCCGACACCCACCATGCCAGGAGGTGCCAATACTGGAGGGTCAGGAACTGGGAAATAAGGGTGTTTCCTGCCACACCTTCCCAGGCTGTGGCCGTGGTGCTCAGACCCTCACACCCGGTTCCAGTGTCGCAGATGCCGTGGGTGCCTGAGCAGGGCTGGTGGGGAGCGCAGGGAAGGGGGGGCAGAGCTCCTCAGGTGGGTCAGGCACTGCAGCAGGTCCTGCCCCCTGCCCCACACTCTGAGGCTGCAGCGTCCTCGGCAGCAGCAGCAGCAGCAGCAGCAGCAGCAGCAGCACAGGGGCTAATTACGTGGCATCACACACAACGGGGGACAATCTCTTGTGACGTCCTCTGTGATCTGCTCCCAGCCTGGAGCTGGATCTGATGAGTCTCCTGCCGGTGTGCAGAGAGAGACCAGCGCATTGCTGGGTGTGGGAGCATCAGGACCAGCCTGGCTGTTCCTCTCAGGGCCGTGGGGTTAGATTTTGGTGTTCTGTGGGGGTTTCATCTGTGCCTGCTCCCAGCGGGAAGGAGTCTCAGACCGCGGACTTATTTCCCAGGGGCTAAATAAGCAGCTTGCTAAATGATAATGACTTTCCCTCATTGCTGATGCGTACTTCATTTGACCTGGTCCCTACTTTGAAATTTTCCCTGTTTCCCAAGTGCAGCTGGAGTGTTCTTATTTAATTTGCATGAATTCTATATCACCCACAATACAATTCAAACCATAAGAATTAAATGCTGGTGAGATCTCCTAATAGGCAGCAACAGTTCTATTGCAGATGCTGGAGCCTGTGATTGAGTGGCCCATGGAAAGCAGGACTGAGGATACAGAAGGACCAGGAGAAGCGGTCTTACAAGCCCTGCCCTTCCCAGTGGATTTTTGGGAACAGTTTGCCATTTCTGTGGTCCCCAGTGGTGCCTGCAGCATGGAGGGGAAGTCAGGAGACCGGTGCTCCGGGTGAAGATGTGCAGGTTGATGCAGAGGACGAGGAGCATGTTTCTGGAGGACTTTCTGAAACACAAAAGGAGAGATGCACATTGCAGCCTTGGAGAAAGGTCCGCTTTGTTTTTTAATAATAAAGAGTGACATGCAAGCTTTATTAACAAGGCACATAGAGGGGAAAAAAAAGGCTCAAGGGATAACCCTGAAAAAGTGGTGCTAAATGTGTCATTTTTATGAAGCTGATTTTATGAAGTGTCCCTACATGCTTTGGCAGGAGGTTGCAGCAGGTTTACAATAATTTGTAGAAAGATAGAAATGTTTTCACCCTGAAGTGAGAAGAAGGGCAAAATAACCTGTGCTGAGATGCTTTAGTCGTCTTCCTGAGGCAGAGGCTGGCAGAGGGATGGATACCTGTCACTTCAGGTCGGGAGAGATGGGTCAGGCTTTGAGCAACCTGGACTTTGCTGGGGGCTGATGTGTGGACTGAGGAACCAAACACTCCATCAAGAGCCTGGATCCAGATGCAGTGGCGAAAGCTGGATTTTTACCTCCATGGATATTGGTTTGGAAAAAGCCCCACATTTGAAATAGCTGAAAAGAGGGAAGAGTGGTAAAGACCCAGATCCTGGGCATTCACCCTGAGGCAAGCAGGGTACAGGGACATGGCTGCGCTGATCTGAGCCTGGTGGCACGGCCCAGGACACACCTCTCCCACCCTGGACACCGACCCCAGCCAGCATCATCTACTTCTCCAGCAATCCACAGCGGTGGTTGTGCCCAGAGTTGTTGCAGCCTGGTGACCTTTCCACTGGCACTTGTGTTAATTCCCCTTAAACTGCCTTTGGATCCTCTGGGGTTTATTTCTGTTTCTATGGCAGAGAGTGAGCAGTCGTTCGAGCAGTGCCCTGTTGCTAACAGACCTTTTGCTGTTGGGGAAGTCACCCCCATTGATATCCAGGTCAAGAAGAGTTCTACTGACTTTTGTACATTTTTTTTTTTTTTTTTTAATTTAAGGGAATTGGAGGCCCTCCNAAGTCACCCCCATTGATATCCAGGTCAAGAAGAGTTCTACTGACTTTTGTACATTTTTTTTTTTTTTTTTTTAATTTAATGGAATTGGCAGTCCTCGACTGAAAGCAACCACTGGGGGAAAAAAAAAGTTTAATATTTCCCTCCTGATTGCTCCATTCTGAATGTCTATTGTTATATTTATATTTGTGTTGCTAAGGCAGTGGTTAAAAGCATTTTTCAAATTAGGCACTGGTAAGCTGCATGCTGAGCCAGGGCTCTCTCTTTGATGGCATTGACACCAACATGCCTGCATCTGGAAATCAAATCCTGAGCCCAGAGGACAGCAGGCTTTCCTCCAAGAAAAATGCAGGCCAGGACCACAGACTTCATGCTAGGTGTTTATCCAGTGCTTCCCAATGTCTGGCATGTATTGTTTATTCATAACGCAGAGGCTGAGGGGCTGATCATGACAAGTGTGAGCATCTTTTATTCGTGTTACGGTGAGCAGAAGATAAGAGTTGGCAGCATGTTTGGGAGGTCCTTGCCATACCCAGCTCTGAACATGGAAAGGATAGGCTGGACTTGGGGCTGGGCTCCCCTTTGATTTCTACAGGAACGATGCTGATTAGTGAGAAAGTGACAGTTTGTTTGCTTTTGCCAAAATGATGAAGAAGATGAGGGCTGGCCTCTTGATGATGCACTTGATGAAGAGCACACTTTTCATCGGCACCAGCCAGCCTTAGCTTTTCCTTCTTTTTTGTGCTTTGACTTTGTTCTTTGGGTCTCATTAAGAGAGAGGGAGCGGATCCTTTCCCAATTAAAGTGTTGACATGTCGAAGATGCTCTCCTTCCCCGTCATTTTGCCTCTGTTTGTAAGGGATTGCACCTCGCAGGATGAACTAGAATTAAATCAAGTGAACTTCGGTCGAATAATGCAAGCTATAAAGCAGCCGTTCTCCATGAAAAATCTAATTTCTTTTTTATTTTTCTGTTTTGATCCCCTAGTCTGCATGGAGATAACCTTGACGGATAATCCCATGGCTAAGGCAAGGTCTTGTAAACTGCTGGGCTGCCTCATGCACCGGTGGAATCGTGATGGTGTGGGCAGGACGGGCAGCCCACTCTCGTGCCAGTGTGGGCAGCACAGGCAGCTCTCACCAGGGGTGCAGACCCTCAGCCCAGGGCGAAGTGGATTTCCCATCCTTGTGGGCGAGTAGCTCCTTGTTTTGTCTGAAATCTGGAAGTAATTAGTGTTACTCGTGTTGTGTCCACTGTGGGGGCATTCGTAGCCTGGGAACGGATGCTGTGACTGACCCCGGGGAACCCGCTCGCTCAGATGTCCAGGGTTGCATCAGTGACCTGGTGCAGAGCATCTCGAGCAGAGGGGACATGTGGAAGGACATTACTCCAGTCCATCAAACATAAGTCATGGGGAATTTGCTCACTGGTGAATGATTTCAGTTGAGCCAAGATATGGTCTTCTTTTTTTGGTCTGAAATCAATAGCAAAGCTCCCAGTGATGTTGGTCAGAGGGGGATTTAGTGCCTGTATCTGAGCTGTGACAGATGCGATGGTAGCACATGCAGCATTTCCTCAGCCTGCAGAGGGGTTTTGGTGGCAGTGGTCAAGTGTTCCCTGCAGATGACTCCTTGGCCCCTGAAGCTTGGGCAGTGTGCTGTCAGTGCTCTGAGCATTTTAAAGCTCTGTGATGTGCCTGTATATATTGAAATTTGCTGTCTGGGTCCTCTCACCCACCTGTTCCTCTCCTGGGTTTCCCAGGGCTGAACTGTGCACTCATAGAGATGAAGATGATGGAGGTGGTGGTGGGTGCAAGGGGTTTTGCTGCTTCTAGGCATGGCGATGGGGCTGGGGATGCAGGAAGGGAACCAGCTGAAGCTCTGGGCTTGTGGGAACTGTTCCCATGTCTGTGGGTGCTGGATGATGGAGGGGGCTCCCCACTGAGCAGGGATTGTGTGGAAAATGGCTCCAGTCCCTCCTGCCCTTCATTGCTCAGCTGCCTTCAGTCCATTTGTGGGATCTACTGTGTGGCTGCTGGGGGTGGATGCTGTGGAGTGGCATCCCTCCTCCTGGGATGGCAGCGCCAGAGCTGATTGATAAACACAGGATCAGGTATTTTCTGCGGCATTTAAAGTCTTGGGCGTTGTATACTTTAAAAATACATGTGTCTGTTTGCTCCTGAGCTCTAACCATCAAAGTCGTCCGGCAGGACTGAGGATGCAGGAACTGCCGGGACCAGTAGTTTGTGCAGTAAATCTCCTGCGTGACTCTCCAGCAGTAATTACTGTGTGAAAGTAATAACCGAGCTGTGCTGAGTGCCTGGCCAACTCCCCCGGCTCGCAGCTCCTCGCATGTTTCTCTCTGGGAGGTTCCTGTTTGGTAAATTAGATATTGTGCTGTATTTCAGAAAAGGTTACACTTAACCAATGCTGCCTTTGCTTTATTATCTTGGCAGAGCCGTGTAACCTCTGCTGGGGTACGATTGGATTTCACATTCAGCTCTGCTGCAGCAGCCCCTCTCCTGCCTCCTGCCATTGTGATTACGTTAGCAGCAGACTCTGCTTTCCTTTATTTATTGAGACATTAAAGATGCATGCATTTATTTTTACCATGTTCATAATTGCCATAAAAACAGGCCATAGTATCCCAGAGCTGCTCTTTGGGAAGGAGAACAACTGTGGGGCTGGGGCAAGGAGAAGCCACAGCAGAGAGGAGGCAGGACAGGGCTCTGGGGCAGGTGGGTGTCCCCATTTCTGTCCTGAGAGGATGCTGCTGTTGTCCTAGAGGAAAGGGGACAGAGCAAAGTCTACCTGTTATGCTGCTCAGGAGGCAAGGAGCATCCCTTGGGCCAGAGGTGATGCTGGTGGGAGCCCAGATGGCTGCAGATCTGGGAGTCTTTGGGTAGATTGGCAGATGGGCTGGGGTGCCTGACTTTTACAAAGGCACCTCCGTCCTCATGCTTTCACTCCCCTCCAACTTTTAAACATGTCACCCATTATTTGCTTTTATGTTAATAACAGTGCCCACTGTCTCTGCAAATGAAATGATGTAAAACAAAGAAAAGTGCCCGCATTAAATTCTCCGGCAGGGGATTACCTTGCTGGCATTTACATATCTGTGCAATAAATATTTTAACATGTTAATTATACACTAATAAGAAAAATACCTTTTGAACTTTCAGTCAAATTGACACACACAGAACAGAGTCCATCAGGGAATTAAAAGCAATTAGTTTTGTAACAGAGCATAGTCATAGTCACATTGTTTCTTCTCTGCAGATTGTTCAGTGGTCACCAGGCAGCCTTTTTTTTTTGGTGTGAAAATAGTTGGGAAGACTAGCAGGAGTTTTCCATGCCTGGTCTGTCCCGCTCACAGGGACCTGTCCTGTGGTGGGATGCTCCTTCCCCCTCGCAGGGTTTCATCCTGGCCCTGCAAACCTGACTGTTCCCAGTCCTGGGGAAATCAGACTTGTAACCATCTCCATTTTCTTTTCCTCCTTCCAGACTGAAAACTACTCCTTCGATTCCAACTACGTGAACAGCAGAGCTCATTTAATAAAAAGGTACGTAGGCTCGCTTAAAGGCACTTGGGTCTGCCTAGCCAAATCCTGAGTGCTTAATGTCCTTCCGTACTGCGTTGTGTACTGCTTGCTTATTTTAATATGCAAAACTTTTCAAGAGTAATCATTTGATTTTAAAAACAGTACTTACTTCCCATTAAGCCCCACTGCTCTTGGTTTGCAATAAAGGAAAATCTTTTTTTTTCCTCTTTGGTTCCTTCACACCAGGAAAGTGCAGTGAGTGAGGTGGAGTGCTGTTACCCTGACAACTTTCAAATTTTGAGAGTTTATTCCGTTTGAATGCACAGAAATAAAGGGGTAAATTTGGGTGGTGAGATCTCCCTGTCATGTGAGGTGGGGAAAATAAAAAAAAAAAAGTTGTTTGTGGGCAGGTAATTGGGTTGGATGTTTTAGTTTGAATACTGAGGCCGACAGCACTTTGCTAGGCTGGTTTCTTCCATTGGTAAAAAGGAAACAATCAGTTCAATTGCAACCTGGCAATTGTCCTTGGGGGAATTTTACCCTTTGGATGAAATACTGGTATCCTCAAAGCTTAGCAGTGATGAGAAAATGTCTCTGGGAGGTTAACACCAGAGTTATCTGGATGAAGTCCACTGGGTTGTGTTAAACCAGAGGTGAGCATCCCCCCCCCGTGGGGCAGGAGGTGAGGTTTGCTGCTGCCTTCTGGTGCCTGCCGAGGCAGGGAAAGGCACTGACACAGCACGATCAATACTCCTCAGGAGCCGCCGCCGTGCAGGGCTGCAGGGCCAGCTCCCTGGGCAGGATGCGGGCGCAGGTGGTGCCTGGCAGCTCCTTGCCCACCTCCCCTCTTCTCCCCAGGGACTGGCCAAGGGGTGTGGCGGGTGAGCCGTGCCCATGGCATCATTGTCATCCTTTGCCTGTGCCCGTGGCATCATTGTCATCCTTTGCCTGTGCCCATGGCATCATTGTCATCCTTTGCCTATGCCCATGGCATCATTGTCATCCTTTGCCTGTGCCCATGGCACCACTGTCATCCTTTGCCTGTGCCCGTGGCATCATTGTCATCCTTTGCCTGTGCCCATGGCACCACTGTCATCCTTTGCCTGTGCCCGTGGCATCATTGTCATCCTTTGCCTGTGCCCATGGCACCACTGTCATCCTTTGCCTGTGCCCGTGGCATCATTGTCATCCTTTGCCTGTGCCCATGGCATCATTGTCATCCTTTGCCTGTGCCCATGGCACCACTGTAATCCTTTGCCTGTGCCCATGGCATCACTGTCATCCTTTGCCTGTGCCCATGCCTGGTGGAGTGATGGTGCTCGGTGGCCCTGCAGAAGCCATCACTGAACCAAGGGTTTTGCAGAGAGCAGGAGCAGGCCCTGAAGTGTTGCGAGCTGATCTGAACAGTAAAAATATCCAATTATCTGCCTGGCTGAGATCCCATTTGTTTACACCTTAAAAATCTTACGGAGTAAGGGAGCTGTGAGCGCGTTGTTTAAGCAGTGCGGGTTCAGCTAGAGGAGGGCAGGTGTATTTGCCCGTGTGGCTCGTGATGTTTAACGATGCTAATGCGACTGTGAGTGTTGGCTTGCCTGCACCGCGCTGCTCTTCGCCAGAGAGTCTTCAGGCATGCTGAAAAAACCCCAAATCTATTAATCTTTCCTCATTCACACCTAAGATAAAGGCAAACAGCGCTCCCGCCTGCCGCAGCGGGGCTGACTCCGAGGCTGTATTGTTTGGGAAATGCTGCTGCCACCGATTCCTCCAGACCTGCCCATCCTTTAGAGAAGTGTCAGCCGCAGAAACACATCGTGTGGCTGCTGCATTACGGTCTGGTTCACTGTGGGGAAGATAAATGCGTTGTAACACGGGTTGCCTGTGCGTTATGAACAGCAGCTCCGTGTAGGACAGCGGTTCCCCTTGCTTTCTACCTTTGTCTTGTATCTTAAGTACAACGGGTGCCAGGAATGCTGTGCAGACATCTGAGAACAAAAAGTATTTTCTGTAACATACTGTGGCATCATTTTCATCCTTCACCTTTATGAAGATGTTGTAGCTCTTCTATCTTTGGTGAGCGAATCTCCTCAAATCCGGCACTTAATTAATCTATTTGTACTTTTTCTGTGTTGTCTGCCTGCCTTTCTCACTCATCTACACACACACAAATGAATTGTAGATTTGTAGTGCTTTCTTAACTTAAAAATCTTTGATGTAGCCTGGAATCAAAGTCAGTGGCTTCAACAGGGACATCTTTATTTAAAAGGTAATGTTTGAAGGTTTACCAATTTATATGTATCTCAGAGCTCCCCCCTCGCGCGCTTTTGCAGAGCATCAGATGGTAGGTGGTCTGCTTGGTTTCCGTGGAGACACAAAAGGGCTTTTCAAAGTAATGAAAATCTCCAGCTCTTTGGGGCTTTGAAGCACAGGCCGCATCTTCTACTGATGTTTCACACCAAATCAGCGAGCGAGACCGTTGGGAGCTGTGGGTGCAGGTGGATCCTCCCAGTGAGTGCAAGGCTGGGTGTGGAAGGAGTGCAGGGTGGGTGTCCCCAGGGACACCCCAGTGGCTGTGCCACATGGGCCAGGCCCATCTCAAGATGTCCCTGCTGCTCCCTGCAGGGAATGTCCTGGGGCATTGCCCCTCTCAGGGCGTTGAGGAGCAGCAGAAGGACCCCAAATGCAGCCAGAAATGCAACTCTTCATAGAGTCATAGAGTGGTTTGGGTTTGAAGTAACTTCAAAGAGCATCTAATTTCACTGCCCTGCCATGGGCAGGGATGCCTTCCGCTAGATCAGGTTGCTCAAAGCCCTCTCCAACCAGTCCTTAAACACTTTCAGGGATGGGGCATCCAGAGCTTCTCTGGGCAACCTGTGCCAGGGCCTCACCACCCACGCAGGGAAGAATCTCTTCCTAGTATCTAAATCTCTAAATCTTTCTTCTTTTGGTTTAAAACCATTCCCCCTTGTCCTATCTGTCTGTGTAAAAAGTCATTTTCCCTCTTTTTTATAAGCCCCTGTTAGGTGCTGGAAGGGACTCAAAGGTCTTCCCAGGGCCTTCTCCAGGATGACCAGTCCCAGCTCTCTCAGCCTGACTTCTTTCACAAAGAGCCATCCTTCTTTCATCCCTCTAGGCTGGGAACTGGGTTCTGTGGTGTGGTGGAGCTGCTTAGCCCTTGGGGGAAATCTGAGAGCGGCTTAGCCCTTGGGTCCCCCCAGCAAGTGGTTGTGCTTGCAGGCTCTGTCAAGGATGTCTGACTGTGTTTCAGATTTCCTTAAAGCTGTGTGAACTTGGACCCAGAATCACCGGCCTATTTTTAAAAATAAGAATGGCATCATCATCATGAAAAGAAGTTCCTGTTTCTAGGAAGACTTTTGTGTTCAAGCTTTAAGTGATTAGGATTTGACCTATAACCCTAAAAAATGGGGTTTAGATCCTGTGTAACTTCAACACAAGATGGGAGAGTCAAGTTATAGAAACAGCTCATTTAGTGGGTGTTTTTAAAATTTTATTTCTAATCCTACTTCACCCTCAGGTTCCATAAGACCCACAGCAGCCTGACTGTACCCACGGGCTCACACCATGCCCATGGGCAGAAGGGGTGGTGCAGGCTGGATGCTGTTCCTTGGGGTGCAGAGGTGCTGAGCAGGGGATGCTCCACTCACACCCTCCTGCCTGGGGAGCAGTCCTAGTGCTGCTGTGGGTCCTGTGGAAGGCAGGACCTTCCCTTCCCAGCAACGTGGGGTGTCAGGGCCACCTCGTCCCACCCAGTAAGTGACAGCTGTGTTTCCCCAGCAGCTCCACATTCAAGGACTTGGAGGGGAACAGTCTGAAGGACAGTGGCCACGAGGAGAGCGACCAGACGGACAGCGAGCATGATGTGCAGCGGGGCCTCTACTGCGACACGGCTGTCAACGACGTGCTGAACACCAGTGTCCCTTCCATGGGGTCCCAAGGCCCTGAGCAAGGTGAGCCACTGCCGTGCGCCCTGGGGGGCTGCCCGTCACCCCCCATGTCACCCATCCGGTGGCTCCAGTGCTGCCTTGGTGGGTGTGCAGGCAGGATGCTTCGTGCTTGCTGGGGATGATGCTGTACATCGTCAGAGTGCTGGGTAGATATGAATTAATCCTCACGCCACGCCTGTCAGGTAAGCGAGTAGTTAGGATTACCCTCTGTTTCACAGGCAGGAAACTCAAGGCCCTGAGCATCCGCCTGACAGCGAGCGAGCGGCGGAGTTGGGATTAAGGCAGGAATTAGGGGTGCTCTGCCCAGGGCTGTTCCCTGCCCACAGTTCCCTGCAGGGCATTGCAGGTGTGCTCTCCTTCACACGCTCTGCTCGCCAGCTCTGGAGCTTTTGCGCAGGCGCCGTCCGGGTAACTTTTCCAAAAGGTCAGCAGAGCATGTAGGCAATTAGTCAGGCGTCCCCCAAGGGATTAGCTCAGGCCAGTGGGTGAGGGTTTGCATCTTTTCCCTTGCATAGGCGGCAGGTTTCAGCTCTTATCATCCCCATGTGCAGGGATGGAGCCCTGCTCTGAAATCAGACTGGTATTAGCTAGAGGAAAGAAGTCAGAGGAGTTCAGCTGAGCCCAAGTGTCGTTTGTACTTGGGCATGAATGTCGCTTTTAATGTCTGAGGGATGCAAACATCCTATGCAAACATCCTGTCTTTTTCAATTAAGAAGCCTGAATGCAGTTTGGTGCTCGGGCGCAGGGGAGCCTCGGGGCACTTGGCTATATCTTGAGATAAGCTGTAGCTGAGGCTCAACTGGAAGCCCCACTGCTAAAAGACTTAAGGATATGAAAACAAAATGCTGTGATTATGAACTGGTCTTCAGCTGTTTAATTCAATTCATGGTAAACATCATTAAAAGCCTTTGTTTTGCTGTCATAAAAGAGTCAAACTGGGGAGAGGGAGTTCTTGCCATCTGCGCCACTGAATGTGGGTTTTTTCTGGAGTGAAGCTGATCGCTGTATTAATTCTCGATAGAGTCTGTTAAATGGCCGTAGTTAACCCTGTAAGACTCCATGAGGAGGGGAATGCAGAGGTCACCTACCCATTCCATACTGCCAGCCACACTAATTGGAGAGGGATGGCATCCGCAGCGATAATGTATTTCCAGACAACCCTACTGTGGCCAAAGATGAAAAAAATTAAACATTTATACAACTGTACAGTGGCAGTTTAATTCTCTGCGGACCGGCGCCGTGTCAGAGAATGCAGGCTGATAGCTATCATTTATTATTCTTCTACTACAAAGAAATGCTTTTTCATTTCGATCAGGAGAGGGTTTCCTAAGATGCGTCTGCAGTAAGGGATGACTGTGGGAGCAAAAAATGTTCATAATTGATTCCCGTTGTGGTGAATGGTCTGAGCAACATCTGTTAATTTTTTGTCACATTTCTTCAGCAAAAAAACAATCTCAATGGACTGCAGATAGGGTTTTACAGGGATTACATTTCTGATAAGTCTGCATGCTGGCTCTGATAACAATGCAAATAAGTTAAAGAGGATGAGTTGGAGGCAGAGCTCATTGGAGGAGTCAACTGTAGTATGAACTCCTCATTGCATGTAAAATACAGCCCAAAAATCAGGAGTATTTCCAGAAGGCAACTTCCAAAGGCAACCTCTGTCTGTCTCTCAGTCCTGCAATGGCTGAAGGGGTTGGTGCTCCTGGGTCTGGTCTGTTTTTGGGAGGAAAGCAACATGCCAGTGCTGCATGGCCATCCAGCTGCACCTGCAGGCAAGTATGCCAGGGCCAGCTCTCCTGTCCCTTGGGGGCCACGCTGTCTTGTGCAGAGGAGCACGGGCACTCCCCTGCGAGGCTATTGGGGCATTGGTGGAGCAATGAGGGGAGCAGCAGAGGTGAGGAAGTTAGTAGCTAATGTCATAGAAGCTGAAAAAAAAGAGTAAAAAGAGTACTTTCTGAGCTGATTTGTCAAGCAGGGACTGCAGAAAATAATCAGGAAAATCAAGACACTGAGACGATGGTGATAAAAGCGGTTCCCACATGATTAAAGTGATGGTTTTGGCATGGTAATTTTTACCCGATTTTGGGACAGAGTGGCAGGGTGGAGAGGAAACACAAGAAGTTCAGTGACAAGGATGTACAGGACTAGTGGCTGACTATGGCCCAGAACACACTGTGTGTAAAGGGCAACCTGGCAGCTCATGTGCCCATGCTTTGCTTTCACTTGCTGTCCCTGCTCAAACCCCATCTCATGCACTCCCAGAGAAACGGGGTGGGAGAGTCATTGTTGTTGGAGTTTGCTTGTCAGTGATAGTGATCTCCTGGCTGGGAGCTGGCGAGGTGCCCCTGTGGCCACTGTCTGCTGGGCTTGGACCTCAGCTTGTGACACCACGAGTCCTGGGTGAATGGCCAACTCTCAGACTTCATCCCAATATTTCGTGAGTCTTTATCTGCTCAGTGGGTAAGCCTGGACCTGCCAAGGTAGGCAGTGGTTGGCAGAAGTCCCTGTAGCAGGGCACAGAAGACAGTCCCTCTGTGATGGCTCATAGTGGTTGACATGGACCTGCCTGGCCAACCTTTGCCTACTGAGATGCTGGATTTCCTGCAGAAAGAGGTAGGCTTGGATGGATCCAAGCTCCTTTGTCTTCTTAAACCAGCGCATGAGCTGTCACCAGTGGTGGGTACATGGGCATGGAAGCCCCAGGGAGCTGCTGCTGTTTCGCTCCCCTGGTGCCACTCTTGGGTGGGAGTGACACCAGCTGCCAGTCCCACTGGCAGGAGCCCTTTTTCCTCCCTTGGGAGTGAGCTGGATTTCCAGAAAAATGGCAAACCACAGAGTGGAGAGAGTTGAGCTTTAGTGGGTGGCAGCAGGTCATCAGAAATACTGCCTGGAGCTCAGCCACATGGCTTATACTCGGAGCAGGACTTCTGCCCAGTCCCTCTTTACCTCAGTATCTTAATTATTGATTTTAAATTCATCAGATGAAAAGATGGCTTTAATTGCTCTAATATGTACCCAATTTGGAGTTCATTATTGCCCAGAATTGTTTTCCTTCCCTTGCTAATTGATACCAAATGGGATGCAGAGGGGGGCGGGCACTGGTGCCGCTCCACCTTCAGTGATTGCCTTGCTGCCTTTTAATTGCTTGTTTATCCGAGGAGGTGTTAAGCACTGCTAGAAGTTTGTGTGCACTCTTTTCCTAACTGCATCCTCCGCTGAACTTCCAAATGGATTTGTTTGAGAAAGGGATGTTTGCAATTGGTTCCTGGATCTCAGAGAAGTTTTGGGTTGACTGGAGAAGTCTTTGGAGGACGGAGGTAAATCCTCGGGTCCCCTCTCATGTCTTGGCCTATTTTACCACAAGATGGGGTGGATTTTCTCATTTGTCCTGGTGTAACCTTGACTCAAAATCCAGCATGGAGGGAGCTCTGATTTCCAGCAAGGAGACCCACCACCACTTTGGCTCCGTGGGCAGTGGTGGGGGAGGCCGGCGTTCACCGGAGCTCTGTCGTTGTGTTTGAAGCTCCTGACGCCTGTTCCTCCCTGCAACATGGGGGAATCTCAGCAGGAAATGTTTTCCAACACTGCAGCGTGGTGGTGCTTTTCCCAGGAAATGGCAGCGCGGACCAGATGTTTCACAGGGTAATTGAAAATTCCATTTTATCAGAAAGCATTTGCTGTCAAAAAGTTTTATCTTTACTTCAACAAAGAGGTTGATTAGATCCCTCTGGACCTGAATTAGCATTTTTGAGGCTAGATACTCTGTTTTGTGATTCAGGTAGTTGTTCCTCCCTTGGTTTTGCTCATACTGGGACTTTGTTCTTTAAATCCCTTTGCCCTCTCCCAAACAGTGTTTGTGCAGGTTTGGCTTGTTTTCTTTGTGTGGATGTATGTGAGCACCTAGGTCTGCTTAAATATATTCTATTACCTTTTTCACCTTGCCTTGAGCAAGAGCCAGTCTTGTATTCTATAAGTCACAGGAGCTCTTGCCAGCATAGAAACCAGAAAGGAAATATTTCAAATATATGTTTTGAATGTTAGAAGCAACAGATTTCAAACTTATCTTAATTCCCAGTGCCAACCAGTATTTTAACCATCAATTGTAGAAAGAAAATCTTGGTCCAATGAGGCAGTGTTTAAGATAAAAATAGAAATAGAAAATATGAAAATAATAAGCACACACTAATCATAAGAAAGGCAGTCTTAGTCCTCACAGCCATAAAATAGTGGAAAAGCTTTAAAATCAAAATGAGAGGGTTTTTAAGCAATGTCAGTAATGGATCTCTACAGAGAATTGCTTCTAAAAGCATCACTTTCACTTTTCTGGTGCCAGATCAGCAGTAAAGGTTCGCATGAAATGTCATCTGGAAAAACCTGATCCTGCATTCATTTCCACATCTGCATAACTTTGCTCACAGAGGTGGTTTAATTGTGTCTAAGTCCCATAAACTTCAGCAAGGTGAAGGGTTCTTTGAATAGAGTCTAGTTATGTTTAAATGGTTATGTTAAGTCTTCTTTATACTATCACACAGTATAGAAATGAGCTTTGGACGCAAAGGAGCATTGGGCACATGATATCCACTGAAACTTTTCTTGCTGGTTGTGTCCCAAATTATTCAGATATATCATCATTTACGGGATTGGGTTTTATCTGGAATATTCCAAATGGTTCTTAAGCTCATCTCCGTACGATCTGGGTGCATTTCAGTTGTGAATTGAGAACATGACTAATGTTATTAACTGGAGGCAAACACAGGTATTAGAAACTGTTGATTTTTTTAAGCTGATTTCCAGCAGTCGTTCCACCTGCAACTCCCTTTTCCTCTGCAGAAAAGCCTTTCTGTAAAGCTGTATGTACATGAAGACCTAAGTGACATATTCCAGGGCTTTAGAGGCTACATTTCTCTGGAAGTTTCTAAAAATTAATAAAAATATCTACTTTCTTGTATTCGTATATGCAGCACAAGACATGAATTATAACATTCATGTGTGAGTGACAGCACATCCCTTAAGATGGATAAATGCTGTAAGCTTTCTTTGCAGGGCAATGTCAATTATCACAGCTCTTCTGATTTCTGTATTAGTGCACAGCGCTCTGGTAAAGCAGCCTCAGTGAGCTCAGTGGTGCTCCTGCAGTGGCCAGCCTGGAGGGAACAATCAGCTTCTCACAATGCTTTGAAAGCCCAGAGAAGGATTTTTATGATGAGTGGGTAAGCTGGGCTTTGGGAAGAGGAGGTGATTGTCTTATGATTCCTAAACTTTTAAATGATTACTTGTTGAGCATCTAAGTCAGCTCGTGGATGGCTGTGTGGGTTGCTGATGCTTTTGTATATGTTGTCTCCCTCTTTCCCAAGCTCTTGCTGACATTGCCCAGCCAGGATTTTGGGGGGATATGATATCTTTTGTCAAACAGTGAATATAGCTGGGAAAAAATTCTGTCAAGTGCTCAGACTGAGTCTCTCTTCAGGATGTCCCTTATCGTTGCCAGGTCCATGGTGCTTAGCTCCTTCTGCAGAGGGGGCTGTGGACAGGCAGACTTGGACAGTGGGACAGGCTGTCCCACCCATGGGCTCAGCTCTCTTCCCACCACGTTGTGTCCCAGCAGGGCACTGGTCACTCGAGGAGGTTTAATCTGTGCCTGGACATTCTGGCTGACCCAGACAGATCCCTTGTGTTGCTCTCCCTTAGTTCTGTAGCCCTGTAACTTTGAGCACAGCTTGGAGAAGTCTTTGCTGGAAAATGATGGTGGGGCAGGGGCGACACTGAAGTCATCTCCATAGCAATAGGTGAAACAAATCCCTTTTTGCAACAGTAGAGGTAAATAACAAACAGATGTGCAACCTCCTTTGTTTGCATAAGAAGCATTATCCTATATCCCACATTCCTGGAACTCTTCCTTCAGTTTTCAAGTTCCTTCAAAGATGATTCTTGCAGTGTCTTCATCACTGAAGTTACTCCATCCAGGGTCACGGGAGTTACAACCTTTAGATCAAATCCTTTCCCTCTAAGCACAGAGAACACTCACCAGATGTGAGCATTTTGGCAACTTAAATTGAGGAAAATTAAAACTTGAATCTGTGCCCTGTTGTGTAGGTTTGTAATGGCTGAGTGATCAGCCCAGAAAGTTGGAGAGTTTCTAGCATTTTATTGTACTCTTTAATGAGATTTTGTCAAATTCAGTCATTGCTTACCCATATTTTTGCTGGGTGACTGGAGAGCAATTTATAGAAGATATGAAGAAGTGGTATTTATGATTAGAGAATTTCAGCTTTTATTTGTGCTTGGTTTTGTTAACTGTTCCTAAGCTCCAGCCCAGGCAGAAGCTTTGCAGAGATCTTTGTCTCAGGGTTCACCTGAAGGATAGGGCGGTTCTAACCCTGGCTCTTCCAAAGCATCCTTTTCCAAAACCACTACCCAATACTTGGATTTTCAGCTATTTTAAGATGAATAAACAGTTCAGTCAAGCTTGCAGCTTCTTTTTGCCTTACAAACAAGTCAAAAAAAAGCTCACATGGTCTTTTTTCCCCCCTCTGTAACCTCTAGGGAAACCTTTAACACTTTCCATCTGACAGCAGTTAAGCCCAGCAAAGTGGTCAAGGTAATGGCCATCAGATTTAACAGTAGGGAAGGTATATGAATAAAACCAAACCTTCTGCTAACGCAGCAAGCCAGCACTTCCCCATCTCCTCCTGTAATCAATCTACATCGTTAATGACTCTGAAAACAGACTGAACTGCTGGGGCTGGCACAGGGAAACTTGCATTACAAACTAACCATCTCTTATTAACCTTTTGGTGTTTCCTTCACAACACTAATTAGAGCCAAATAAAACTACTGTTTGTGAAACTCTTAAGTTAAAATATAATTTTCAGAGAAAATATGGTAAACTCCAAAGCTCCTGTTTGCTTGGCCTTTCTTTTTAATTATGATGGAGGATGGCTGTTACTTGTTTAACAGAGGCTTACATGATTAATGCTGCAATGTTACTGTAATTAAAACACCAAAAAAAGATGTGATTGGGGCCCGTATAATTTACAGACATCTCGGCATTCTGGTGGCAGAGCAGCTCTAAGTGTTGCAAAGAGGAATCATAAAAGTTTATTCTAATTAAAATTGCCAGATTGACTAAACAACAGGTGACTTATGTAACTTGAGCGACTTGTGCTTGGGGTGAGAAATCATCTGAAATCAGTGAATTATACAAAGCTGCCTATTATTCTACTGAATGGGAAAGTGTGTGCTTACCATGGCAACCTGCATCAATTTTGCTGCCGCTGGAAAATACCGGGCCCTTTATTAAAGGAATAATCACCACAAACAGAGCACTGACCCTGGGCTCGGCGGGTGCAGGGCACGTGGCACGGTGGGTTTGGAGCAGCCTTCTGGGCACGGGTGGTTTCCATCAGGTTAAATCCCTCCTGCAGTACCAAAACATGTGCCTGGCAGTGCCGGGGTGATTTAGGTGCAGCATCTCCAGAGGGGCTGGCAAAAGGTGGGCGCCTGTTGTTTTTCCCTCCCCCCAAAAAAGTGGTGCAATTAAATTTATATGTGCAATAACGATAAATCATTTGGACCTGTCTTAATTGGGCTGCATGCTGTGGAGAGCTGTAGGGCAGGGGCTGCATCTCCCCTGGGTGAAGGGGAAGAAGCCCACCTGTCTCTGAAATACGGTGATGTGGGCAAGTGTCTAAACTGCTCCAGTTCCAGCAGATAACTGCTGAAGGGAGACACACCGCTGGGTTTGTATGTAGGTTGTTTTACTAAATGGTCTATGTAATAATATATAAGTCAAAACTCTGTAATAATTGGCACCAAACAGCAAAGAGAACTCGCAGCTTTTATCTGTCTTAAGGGAAGTGCTGCCACTCAAAACTTGCGAGTGCTATATTTTATTTCTCATACAGCATATATAAATGTAAGACTAGATATTTTTAAATGGGTCACAGAATTATTAAGAAGTTTGGCAGCCTTTCCTCACAGTACAGGCAGGTATGCAGGGGAGCGAGTGGACTGGGGAGCAGGAGCCAGGCTCTGGCTGGGTGTGTGTTGCTTTTGCGCAGTGATTTCCCCTTCCATCCTGCATTTAACCCCCGTGTCTGTTTGGAAAATAAGTCCTCTATAGCAAACGTTATAGATATGTATTAGTCACAATGTGTATAATAACAGTAAGCATAATGTGGCCCTATTTTTGCTGAGTGTCTGTAATAGTAATGATCAGCTTCCCCAGTCTCAGCATTAGCTCTCCTAGTGTTTTTATTTTTCAGTAGAAAACCTTTTTTGTTCCATTTTCCTTATCGTGTTTTCACCCTATTTCAAGTGTGAAGAACGTCTCGCTTTGTAACCAGCTTCATTAGCTGCCAGCACGTTGTGTTTCATTACCAGCATCCACAGCTGGCTGCGGGTGGTGGCACATGGCAGCGGGTGACTGGAGGCCACTGCTGTGTCACCTCTGGGCGGTGACAGCCACACCTGGGGCAGGGGAGTGGAGTCAGCTCGAGATGGGTTGGCCTCTGGTCTGGGTGTCATAAATAAGGGGACATCTGGATAGTTGGAGTGACTAGCTGTAGTGAGCTTTATCCTGAAGAAATCCTGGGTTAACATCAATCCCTGCAGGAAAAGGAGTAAATTGAACCACAGGAAAAAAAGGGGAAAAAAAAAAAAGGAAAAAAAAATTAAAAAAACCCCTCTCTGAATTGAAGCAATAGGAAATGAAAATTGCTGAGATATACTGTCATGTGGGTAGTGGTACTACCAACCTTGTGCTGCAGTAATTACCTCTATGCATGCAATTTGTGCTCGGCTACGACTGATTTCCCACATCATCCGGTGCCCAGGCTATATTCAATCAGTCCCAGCTGGAGAGAACTATCTTGGATCATTTGGTGAGATTTCACCACAGATGCTACCTTGCATCTTAGGGAAGTGCTGGAGAGCTCTGTGCCGCAGAGCCGCCCCGGCACATGGCTGGGAGGATGGGGACAGTCACGGGAGATCCCCGTGGCGAGGGGCTGCCGTGTCCTGTGGGGTGCTGAGGACCTGCAGAGGGTGGGGTGGAAGGTGAGGAGCTTCTGGCAGTTCCTGGGGAGAAGACTTTGTGCTGGGTGCGTGCTGGAGAGAGCAGGTTTTGTGGCTGTTCCTGCACTGTTTTATGTGAAAAACGTGTGAGTGAAGAGCATTGGAAATTTTTGTGAGAAGCCAAGGGAGGTGGTTGTCCTCATCTCTTGCAAACAAAAATAGGTCGAGCACTTGATCTCCTCTGGCTGCTTTGGAAGTGTCAGCTTCATTAAAGAGATGAGGCAGAGGAGTAGCTGGTGCTGCCTCGTCTGCTCGGGTGTGTTCCCCCGTCAGGTGGTTGAATAGGAGAGTGGCTCCCGGGCCAGGCAAGGAGCCTCCAGATTTCCCCTGCAAGAGGAACAATATTCTCAACTCAACTCCCTGTGCTTCTGGATTTGGTACAGCTCCGTGAGAAGTTATATAGGGGTATCTCTTATTGGGGAAGAGGCATTTGGCTAGAAACCTGAAGTCAAAACTGGGCATAGCAGTAATTCAGGAAAAGTCAGAGCACGAGTGTATTTGGGAGCAGTAGCTTTATTCTGGAGGGTATAAATACCTTTGAGGTTGGTCTGGCAAAAGCAGGTGTGTCCCTGGGTAGGTACTGTGTATATATTGGACTTTGATGTGGTTTTTTTACTTTGTGTTTGCCAGTCCATCACCGTCACAGAAGGGTTTGGGTTGGAAGGGAACTTGATCATCTACTTCCAACTCTCCTACAATGGGCAGGGACACTTTCCACTAGACCAGTTTGCTCCAAGCCCCATCCAGCCTGGCCTTGAACACTTTCAGGGATGGGGCATCCTCATCTTCTCTGGGCAGCCTGTGCTGGTGCCTCACCACCTTCACAGAAAAGAATTCCTTCCTAATAACTAATCTAAACCTGTCAGTCTGAAGCTATTCCCCCTTGCCCTATCACTCCATGTCCTTGTCAAAAGTCCCTTCCAGCTCTCCTGTAGCCCCTTTATTTGTTGTTCTTTGTGCCCCTGACACTGGTGCTCATCGGCATGTTTCAGTGAGAGCCATATTTTCTTGGTGCCCCACTCTGCCTGGCCTCGCTGTGTCTCCTACGTCAGGCTGCCAAGGAGCCATCCCTGGAGTGCAGAACTGCTGTTTGCCTCGCAGCTCTTGCCGGGTGACTTCCATGTCCTGCATCTGTTCTGACAGGCTGTGCTTTTGCAGCCGCTCTCTGATTAGTTTTGGTCCCTCAGATGCATTGATTTTACAGACCTTTCCTCGGCAGTACAGCTTTTCTAGATGACAGTCCATGAAGCACATGATAACTCAGCAGCCTAAATTATTCAGGCAAATTGAATGTGTTTGGCTTGTTCCAAACTTTTGTTTCCGTTCCGTGCTGTCAGGAGCACAGGTAGCTCTGATGCTTGTATCCAGCTCGTTCAAGTGCCAAGGAGACACGAACAGCTCAAGTATAAGCCATGTTTTACCTCATTTGTCACTTATTTACACCTTCTGTCGCTTTTTTTCTGGGCACTTCTGTGCCTCATAAAAATGTTTATCTTCCTCCTAGGGTTGCTCCCCTCTGGTTTGCTGCTAGGCTCTGGGAAGTCTTTTCATCTTGGGGTGGAAACGCCCCTGTAAAATCCAAAGAAAATTCTATGTCGGTTCCACCCTTTAGCCACGTGTCCTTTTGTGGAAGTACATTCACTCATGGAAATATTTTGACCCATTAGTCATCACTGTAGGATCTAGAAACCTCAAATTAATGAAGACAAGTAATTAAAATGAACAATTCTACCTGCAATTCCCTCATTGTCTGACCTCTGCTTTTTCAGTTTTCCTCCATTGTTACTGGGTAGATACGTTCAATTAATTCACTGTAAAAATCCACACAAGCCCTTCCCTGGGCAGACGTGGCTTGCAGGGACCACTGAGCTACGGCAGGCAGGTGGAGAGGAGATGCTTTGTCAGTGCAAATGTGTCCCCTGGCTTTCTGGAGACTGCTCTGCATCAGGAGCTTCTGGGTATAGCTGAAGGCATCAGCTTTCACCCTCCAAACACGTCTGGAGATTTAGGACCTCACTCAAAGCCCTTTGAATCCAGCAGGACTCTTTCTGCTGAGACCATTGGGCTTGAAATAGGACCCGAGAGAGATGGCATCCTCGAGGGACGTGCTCTGAACTTTGTTTGAGGCATCGGTCATCTAAGCCTGTGTTCAGCAGTGAACTTGGGGAGGAGATCTCGTGCTGCTGAGCCTCTCCCTAATTCTGTGAACAAGGCAGAGCCAGTGCTGGGGGATGGGGGTTTGCCTTGGAAAATTCCAGCTGCAAAAGAGATGCATGATTTTAGGAATTAGAATAATTACCCCCTGGAACAGGTTCCCAAGGGATGTGATATATTCTGTATCACTTAGAGTCTTTAAATCACATTTGCATGTTTTTCTGAAAAGCGTGCCTAGTCACTCAAAGTGAAGGGCTGTGCTTGAGAAGCACAGCATGACAGAACTGAGCATCCTGTGGTTTGCAGGGGAGCAGAGCAGGGAGTCACCGCGGTCCCACGTGGGTTAAACTCCGCAGATCCCTGGAGGAGTGGGTTTTGGCACATCCTCTAGAAGAGCTCACGACTGTCCCCTTGGCTAGCACTGTCTGCTGCGCAGGAATGTGCAGAACTGAGCAAGTAACCACGCTGGAGATGATTCAGAAGTGAACTCCCCCAGCCAAAATCTGCCTTCCCTTTCCAAACACATGCAGTCCCTTCCTCTGAATCAGATATCCCCAGGCACTGAGCAATCCTGGCTGTATCAGTGTTTCCAGGACCTTCCCTCCCACCGCTCCCTGAGTGATGAGAGTGTTTTTGAAGATCTCATTTCCTGGCCTTTCCCTTTCATCTCTCCAAACAGCAAGTAAACGAGCAGCCCTTTAGTTTTTAGTTACTGCATTGCACCCAGTGAGCTATCAGAGGCTGTTGATGATAACTTTTCTCTTTTCCATGCTCCTGCCTGCAGGATTTGGGGAGATAATTCATTTGGTCCTGGTGCTTTGTCAACTTTCAGCAGTTGTAATTGCCTAATGATCAGTGCTGATGCTGTTGTTAAGCCTGTTAAAACTTTGTCCTGCTGAACAGCCAGACTTTGCCTGTCTCATCATGTTTTGCCTGCTGTGATGACTGGGGGCACCTTTGATGCTCCCTCGCCAGCCCCAACTGTGGTTTCTTCTTCCCACCTACCTCAGCCACTGCTGAGGGGATGGATGAACAAAGGCAGCAGGGTGCTACCTATGCTGGGGGGCCACACCTGGAGTTACAAATAGCTGAAGAATAATCCCACAGAGAGCCAGATGCTTTCCATGATGAATCCCCTTGTGCCTGCCCTGATGCCTGTGCCAGCCCCGAGGAGCCTGGAACTGGGTGGTGCGGGTGGTCCATTGTCTGCACCCTGGTGGGAGCGGTGATAAGAGCTCTCTGGAAGGGGCTGTTGCTGGTAGGACGTTGCTATTTAGCAACGTGTGCCATTTCTGCTCTTCCTTCTCTCAAGTGCCTTTTCCATGCTCATTATAATTTTTCCAGGGCTTTAATTGGCTGCATTTCATTGTGTCACCTTCTTTGCTATGCATCTGAGGTGCCCAACTGGCTGGTGCCATCTCTCGAAGCCCCTGTCGCTCATCCTCGCCTCTTTCAAGGCTGTTTCTTAATGGCACACACTGAACATTAGTGCATTACCATCCCTTTTCCAAGAACAGTCTCCATCCACTCTTCTCTCGTCCCCCAGTGCCTCATCCAATTTAATTAATTATACTTAGTATATTACGCATCCTGTCAAAGTTTTTCCTTTCCGAGGTTTAATGGTTTTTTAATTCTAATGCATGCTGCATGTGTAAGTGTTTTAGAAATGAGGCGAGCGTGCAGCGGCAAAGAGGCAGCATCGCATCCACAGACAGCCAGCGTGGATCCCTGTAGGGGGGCTCCAGCAGAACTACTGTGGGACTCTGCTGCCTGCCTTCCCGTTGCATCCCCCTTCTTGTGCTTGGGGGGAAAATTGGGCTGATTCCCCCTGCAAAGGGATATGTTTGGGTTAAACCTACCTGCTTATGGTGCGTCTCGTGCTCCTGCTACGGAAGCAAGTGCCTGTCCAGCAGCTCAGCCCCGGCACTGGCCGCGTCTTTTCATCTGCTGTAGCCCTGTGGTGAACTCCAGTGTAATGAACTTGACTCTTCTCCTCGCGCTAAGTCTGTCTGAAAGCACCAATTACATCAGTCATCTCAGCCTTGCTTTATCCCTTTGAAGAGCGGCTGCGTTAAGGATGCGGTGGGGACTGGACTGATCAGGTAGCGCCGGCTGGGGCTGGTACCTATCGCTCTTTATTTCCCAGTCACAGTTAAAAGGTTTGGTCAGGAATGTGGTTCAGGAGAAATGACTTTGTGGGGTCTTATACCGAGTAGCTTTGGGTATTTCCAGATAAAACCTGCTCAGATGAAGGGGGTTGTGGGTTGGTGGTTGTTTTTTTCTTGCCTGTCAGTGGTGCAGAGTGCTTAGGTTTTGAAAATCCAGCTGGGCTCTGTCTGTCTGTCACACCATCACCGGCAGTAACGACACTGTGGTACAATTTAGCTGACAGCCCTGTGAACCAGGGCCAGGAGCCAACACAATCCTGCCTGACCTCGGGGCAGTGCTGCAGGAATGTGCCTTGGGAAACCAGAAATCACTGGAGGCTGTGCCGGCAGAGGCTGGGGGAGAGCCCATCTTGGGAAGCACGAACCTCTTACACCCATGCTGGAGCCACAGGAAGGGAGGTGTGGTAGGGCCCCAGAGTGATGTGCACACTCCCCATGTCAGGCTCAGCATCACTACCCAGGTGCCCGTGGGTAGGTGTCAGCTTGGCCAGGAGGACTGGCGCAGTGGAGCTGACTGCTCTCCTTGGAGTACTTCTGCAGGTCGTGAAAATACATTTATTTTCCATTCCTGTTGATCAGCCATGTCCCCACAACTCTGCCGTTAACAGCCCCAAAGGCTTGTTCTCCATCTCAGCCTCATGGCTGTGGGGCCAACAGGACGAAACGGGATGGGATCGCATGGAATCCCAACTGGATTGCTGAAATTGAGGTTGTCCGTGACTCACAGGTAGTGTTACTTCCCCAAGCTTACAATGAGGTTTTAGATTTGATTATTGACCTTACGGTAATTTTACGTGCATGTTTAACCACACTCTGAGTTAATGAAGGTAAACTTAACTGCTGTAATGAAGTTTCATCTAATTAAATGGGCCAGATTCCCAGATTTTGGCAATTCTGTGATCTCTTCTGTTGTCCATGGGGCCAGAAAAACCTGCATCTGGCACTCCCCTGGCATCACTGTTATCCTGCACTGGTGTGGAGCTGGAGCCTCCTTTGAGGCATCTGTGTAGGTCCATGGCCATGCAGAGAACAGGAGTGTCCTTGTGAGTCATGGTGCCAGGTCAGGCACTGTTGGGTGCTGGACAGTGTAGAGAAGGTTTTGCAAACCTGTCTCTGTGGCCGTCCCAGATCTCTTTGGGATTTTGTGATGCACTCGCCACCCTAGGCCAGCATCTCTTCATGGGACATCCTTGTGCTTCAGATGAAAAGGTCCACCAGCATAGAAATATCCATGTTCATCTGAAAAAGACTAGAGCACCAGGAAGGGGATAATGCTGGGCTCCAGGATGGAGCCATGAGAGGTCAACGTCATGATGAGAGATGGCCAGCACCCAACATTTTGGTTTGTTTTTTTCAAAAAAGGGGAAAAATTCCCTCGCTATCTCTTGAGGATGGGGAACGCCCCATTGTGCTGGGAAGCCTTCCAGCTCCCTCCACTCTTCAGAGCTGCGCACTTTTAGAAAGTACAAAGAGCTTCTCATAATGTTTTGCCTTGTGGGTACGTCTGTGATTAATTCCGTGCAAGCATTACTGGTGCAATAACAATACTGGAGGTCCTAAAACTGAAAAAGGAAACACATTTGGCTCGTACTTCATACACAATCACTTACACTTAAGCTATTGATAGTTGATTGGGATCTGTAGACTGCTGGGCTGGTGCCACTGGGTTTCTGAGCGCGTTCAATGGCTGGAACAGACAGCGAGGCTGTAGGTTTTGGCAAGCTGTAGGTCTCATTAGTCAGGCTGACTGTATCTGACACGAGAGATTCCCATCCACCAAGATGAAGCTCACTTCCCTAGGCTTTGGCTGACGTCCCAACAATATTTACATGAAGGACAACAGAGGATCAGTGTTAGATTAAGGCTCTGAGTTTCCAGTAGGCAGACAGTTAAATATTCTATTGAAATACTCTTTTGATTATTTAGATAATAATGAAGTTTATGCATGTCCTTGAGAAATCTGGGGAAAGGCAGTTGTTTTATGCTAAGCATGCAAAGATGTGTTTAATCTTGATAATAGGAGTAAATTATGTATCAGCATTTATAACCTCGTCTCCTTTATTTCTCGCTTGTTGTGTGGAAGCATCAGAAATGTCACAGAGAAGAGAGAGCTGTGCTGGGCGGGTGGCAGGAGGAGGGACCAGGCAGCATCCCCACTCCTGCCAGCACCCTGGCCCTCTCATACCTGTGGAAAAGGATGAGGATGGGTTGCTCTTCTTCATCTTGGCCAGGGGAGGTGCTGGTTGCAGAGAGCCGTTCACCAAGAGCCTCCTAAGGAGTGTACATCCACGTGACTGCAGAGAGTGCAGGGATGCTGCTGGGAAAGGTGCTGGGCCAGGAGCTGGCTTGGTACAAGCACATGGGAATTGCTTCTTATCTCACCCAACTGTAATTTCTGGTTTGTTGGATTTTTATCAAAATTGTCGAGTAGCTATTTTCCAAGCAACGCCTAATTTTGAATAGGACAGAGTAATAATTCGATTTCTTGCTGCCGTTGGAATGTGCCTGCCTGGCTGGTCCCGTCTTACCCTGACAGAATATGTGAATTTGTTTCATCTTTGACAATAGCAGAGAACAGTAACCTTTGGATTAATTTGTTTTAGCGACTAAAGTCCCATTAAATGGAAGGCAGCTGGTGTCAAAGGCATAAACGGAGACAAAGTTTTGCTCCCAATTGTGGGAAATGTGTTTAAACAGACTAGAAATGTTTCCATCTCTGCAGGGTATAATATACTCAAATGGTTGCATTAACATGAAAAAAGTATAAGAAAGAGTGTATTTAGGACAATCCCTCTGTATCCAGTGTTAATGAAATTGAATTCCAGTAATGAAGTCAAGGGGTTGTATTCTGCGCTCGTGCAGGCAGCGCAGTGGCTGCCATTAGCATTAATGGGAGCTGTGCCGATGAATTATGGAGCCGTAATGGTGCGAGATGGAAAAGGTCTCGGAGAACCCGGAGTGCTCTCCTCTCCGAGGGCTGCGTCCTGCATCCCAACATCAGTTAGGATGCTAATGAGCCCCGTATGGAGCACGAGTAGCGGAGTTTCGGAGGTGAAATCCCCGCCGCTCAGGGGCCAGCTCGAGCTCCATGGACCACTTAAGAATAGGATTAATTGGAGTTTAAATGGTCTGTTCCGCCGGTCTTCTGAAAGAGAATTAATTTTTCCTTGTGAATGAGGTGGGGATTGGCCTGCGGTCCCGGATAAAGGGGAGCAGCCAGCATTAAATTGCATTCCAGCCCATAATACCTTCTGGGTCTGACTCCACTGTAGTGCACGCCATGCCCGCACACCAGCTCCTTCGGCTTCGGGTGATTGCCCTCCTTCCCACAGCCTTCTTCTCATCCCAAAGGCATCAGCATGCCCTGGAAAGCATTTTTGTGGAGAAAATCCTTTCCATGAAATCTATCCTTACCCTCTGGCATGCAGCTAGCCAGGCATCCAGGTCTGTCTGTCTGTCAGTCCTCATTCATAATACAGGGACTGTTCTGCAGAAGAAAGGGAGTTATTAATGGCAATACAGAGCGGGGGAAGAGGTGAATGGGCCAACCTTTGGCTGGTGTAAATCAGTGGGAGTCTTTGGCACTTCCTGGGAGCTGTCTGTGTCTGCAGCAGCTGGGAATGAGCCCCCTCACAGCTCTCCACTGACCATTCCAAAAGCACCGCCTATGAGCAGCATCCAGCCATGGGTCCTTATCAGCAATTGCCCAATAAATTAGTCTAATTCACATCCGTTGTTTCATTAAAATAATTACAGTGCTTTGTCCAAGCACTGCTGACCTTCTGTGTTGGGACAGACAATCCAGGATTAAAAATAGAGATTTTTTTTAGCTTGTATAAATCCTAAATAATGGTGAAAGAGAGAAAAAGAAATGCTCCTCGTTGCAGTAAAGAGCATTTGTCACTGTTCCTGGTTATTAGTATCCTCCAAGCATTGTGCAAGGGAAGCCACGCCAGGATTACATTGCTGCATTGACTGGAGATTTCTTATTAGGAAAGGCGAGGAAGGCTCTGTAAAGCCCATAGGTCAAAAATATAATACACTATTCCCCACCTCTTGTTTCCTGATATTATGCTATTAGAGGAGATAAGGGAGAGGTGCAGAGTCTTAATTTACAAGCAAATGATGAACCATGGCTGGGGACTGTTTGTATTTTGCTCAAGCTTATTATTTTATCTGGAGCGTAATGCAGCGGATCGCTGCTCCTGAGCCGGGAACAGCCACTCCTGTTGGGGTGGAGGGAAGGGGGCTCTGCCTGGGGGCTGCACGGGGTGCTGGGTGCTGCACAGGGCTGGGGGCCATGCCTTGCACCTTGGGGTGTACATCCCTGAGAAAATGAAGGTGCTGGTGTTGAAAAGAAATCCTAAGCAGCTGAAAGAGGAGGGTTAAATAATGCAGTTGCGCATTGTCCATGAAAGATGGCTAACCATGAGTAAACATCCACAGCACTGTTTGATCCCTTCGTGTTTACTATTTATTCATATTTATTATTCATAAATTCCGTCACAAATGTGGGCCCGCACCCCAGTGAGACATTTGCATTTTATTTCAAGTTTGATTCCCCCACCCCACCCCTCGTTTTCATGAACTGAGATTTAATGATTTGCTTTTCCACATCGTTCCTGTGCTGGCTCTCCCTGGTTCTCCTCTTCTTGTTTCAGGAAGAGATTTCTAACATGGAAAAGTGATATTTGAATAGATTCCCCTAAGGCAATCAATTTACTTCTAATTTGTCTGGAACTAAGCTTTTCTTTGTTGCAATGAGAAAGGATTGAAACTGCTGTAAAATTTATTAGCTTCCAGGAAGATTTTGAAATGAATTTTTTAATGATTGTGCTGTTTGCTGTACCCAGGAGCAGTGTCATCGTGATTACAGTATAATCATACGGTTGCTGAAGGAACACCGAAATGTGGAGATAAAGCCAGGCTCCTGCACGAGGGTACCTGTGGTACCAGCCCAGGTACAGGCACCGTGCCTGGCACTGCCACAGCGCTGGGACCTTTGGGCTGGGACCACTCAGCAGGATCCTCACCCGTGTACCCCACGGCCCAGCAGGCTGAGATTCTTCCAGTTGCTCTTCTTCTTTCCTTATTTTTCATTTTCAAGCACCTCCTCCACTCCTTTTCCTTGCTCCCCATGTAACAGCACAAATGAGCTCTACTTACTCACCTCGGCAAAGCTGGTCTGACATGGATTGGATTGAACTGAGCGGCTGTTTGAAAATGGAAACTCCAGGGACTATTGTCATCGCCCAAATTGCACCTTAGATTGTATAACAGCACATGTCATCTGGCCATTTATCAGGAATATTACATTCCCAGGCACTTGCACCTTGCTACGATTTAACTTTGTCTCTTTGGCCAGCGCTGCAATTCCACTGGAGATAATTCAATTGCTCTGAGAGCTGAATGGGCGCCTCACACACCCGCTCTGTGTTGTTCTGCCACAGGTATGAGGGTGTTGAATGGGTGACTGGAAGACTTGTACACCCTGGACATTCCTTAATCCCTCCTTTTGATGAGGGAAGACCCTGTGCTTTGTGGAGCTGGACGCTCGGTTGATCCAGTGCCCACCACATGTCCTTCTGCCTCTCAGACATCCATCCTGTCTCCCTGCTCTTCTGACTAAGAGCTTTCACGGTGGGATTGGGAAGTGCTGAGGATGTTGTCTGGGCAGGGAGTTTTGTCTCTCCAGGTCTTTCTGCAGCTGCTGGTTTTTGGCAGCTGCTGCCTGGCTGGGACCCACAGGCAGCACAGTCAGGGCTTGGGGCTACCTGGGGATGGCTTCTCGTTGTCTTTGTGCTGGTCCCCCGAGTTGCAAGTACAGAAGCTTTGACATATGGAGCTCAATGTGGGTTTTGCTTTACTTGTTGAGGAGCCTATTTATTCCAGAGGTGGCTGTGGGTTTTTTGTTATTTCATATTTGCTATGCGAGAGCTTATGTTTAGCAATCACATTTTTGCTGCCAAGTCTGACTTCAGGATCACTGCTCACCTCTTAATGAAGAGGCTTCTGCCAGTACATTTTGTACCTAGGGGAACATTTTGAAAGTGACCCTGTCCTAAGGTGCTCTGAAACTAGGTTCAGGATTTGTGCTGGGTGAAGGCAGACTGGCTGAAATAAGGACGTTGCTCCTGCAGGACCTGCACATCTTGCATACAGCCATCACCTGTGAATGACACCTGTGTATGACACCTGCACTCAGGTGAGCCGCTCAGCATCTCTCCAGACCACCTGGTTGTCACGAGGGTGTCCTGAAAGCCCAGCTGGCAACAGGACTATCATCCCAGTGTGTGTGATGTCCTCAGCTCATTAGAAAGCCCAGCCCAGCTTGGCTCAGGATGACTTGTACAGTCTGTGGTGTTTCCCATGCTGGGGCTGTGGTGCTCCCTGTCCCCAGGTCCTGGTATTCCTCTTCCCCTGAGCCGTGGTGTTCCCCCTTCCTGTGCTGTGGGGTTCCCCTTCCCCAGGCCATGGGGTTCCTTATCCCCAGCCCATCCCAGCCTGGTGCACTGGGCTCACTGGGGACTCCCTGTCAGGGTAAGGTGTTCCCTCCATGGCTCACCCAGAGCTGCCCCACAGCTCTGTGGGTCTCACCCCACTCTGCCCCTCTGTTGTTTCTCCCACCCAGCCCAGTCAGGCAGCAGTTTTCACACCAGCTTGCTGAGTCCCCTGCCGTCCACACGGAGGTGAGGAGCCGCCTGTTTTGGCTGCCTGCCACTCATCATGTCATGCGTGTGCAGTGCTTATTACCTGGGCTTTGCTCCTTGCATTAAGAGCATTTTTTTTAGTGCAGACAGTAACAGTCGTATTGACTCGGGCAGATCTAGGGCTGTAAAAGAATTTCCTGTTGTCCTATTTCCGTTTGTTAAAGTGGTAAAAAACAAGACAGAACAGTACAGTAATGTGAATGTGAACGTGAATGACTGTCCTGGGTGCTGTCAAGGCTGGGTGAGTCAGACTTGAGCTGCAAAGGGCAGCTCCAGGACTGTGCCCAGCGGCTCCGTGCCTGCCTCTGCTTGGGGCAGGGGGAGGATGTGAGCTTACAGCTCTGGGATCAGCTGCTGGAGGCGCCCAGACTCCAGTGCACGTGCCTTCTTTGGACCTGGGATAGCAGAGGAGTGGGGGTTCCGTGTATCTACAGGGCTTCCCTGTGGCATAGAAATAGTATTTTATATCAGCCACAGGGGTATGATGGTGATAGATGGGCTGCTGAAGATCCCCATTCTGCCATGGAGAAGAGGCTTCTGCTCAGGGCTCTCTGTTGGTCCCTGGGTCTGCTGCCAGGTCAGGGCTGCTCTGGGCAGCATAGACACATGTTGTCCCCGAGAGCAGGATGGTCTCTGGCTGCAGGATGTGGTCTCAAGGCTGAAATGTGTGGTGGGGACAGGAGCAGAGTGACAGAATGTGCTGTGGAGCTGCCTGTTGTCTCAGGCCTGTGAATGGTGGTCAGGTCTGTCCCTCTGCCTGTCAGCCTGGCCTCTTGTCTCTTTCAGCCTTGTTAACATTCTTTTCCTAAAATAAAAGATTGAAACAGCATTATTTAATGCAATGCTTTTCAGCCCTTCTCCTCCCTGCATTTCAGCTGCTGCTGGTGTGAGTTGTAGACAAGCATTGTGGCAGTCAAAGCTGGTCATCCCCTGGCAGATAGGCTCCCTGCCAGCAGTCTTCAGGGAAACTGCTCTTGAAGCACAGGTCCCTTTGTAGGCTTTGAGGAGTATCCACTTGCAGTACTCAGGGAAGTCCTGCTATTGGTTTTAACTGTAAAATGTGCCAGTTGGTAATAAATGGATCAAGGCAAGACAAACCTACCTGTCCTTCCTCTGGAGAGCAGTTTTCCTTGGCTGGATAGATTGGGGGCTGAGTCGTGATGCCGGGTGAGGAAGGTGAGGAGCAGCAGCTCCCCTGTGCCTTCCCACACTGGACCAGCCAGCCCAGCACGCTCCCAGATCTGGCCTTTCATGTTTGTGGAGAGACTGAAGTGATGTGTGCTCCAGCAACGTGCCCAAGGTCACACAGCACAATAAATCAGTGTCTCATCAGGGATGAGAATCCAAGATATTTCTGTAGCCCCTCCAGCCATCACCAAGTCTCTGCTATCACAGCCAGACTACACAACTTTGTGTGCCTGCAGCACCCTTTTGAAGTTAAGCTGTGGATAAACAGGGAGACAGCAACACTTTCTGGGCAATTTTTTTTTTTTTCTTTCTATTTTGCTCAAGTACTTGAAATTAACAGAATCAGAGTATAAGATCCTGGGCTTTTAGAACTTGGTGCAAGTTGTTCTGTGTGTAAGGCTCAGGGCATCCTTCTCTCAAGCTGCTGTAAAAGTGGCTGCCAAAATCCAGACCTCCTCCCCTCTGCCCAGAGCTGTGCTCTGCATCACTGTGTCACTGCTCTGATGTAGGGAAAAAGCTGATGTTTTACCCATAGATTTTTCAATTAATTGCCTTCTTCTCCTTTAAAAAAAAAAATCCTTTTTTGGTGTTTTTTCTTTTTTTTCCCCCTTTTTTTCTGAGGTCTGCCTTTTACTCGTTTATTCTCTGTAAGTGTTAAGCTGCTCATATTTTGGTGCATTGTGTTATGTGCTGAGAATTTTTATCAGCCGCCCTAGTGCTCGAATGTGGTGGAAATACCAATGTGTCTGCGGAGCGGAGGTTATGCACACAGATGTAGAGAGCATCAGAATGAACCCTTTGCAGACGGACGGGAAGGAAACCCAGGCTGAGTCTGCACCTTCGCCGCCTTCGATCCATCAGCCCGGCCCCGGCCGAGCGCGGTCTCGTGTGGGTAATGGCATTAGTGCTTTAATGCTGCTCTGCCTGCGCGTAGGTTATGGTAGGAAGGAGCCACGGCTTTGCGTAGGGAAAGGCTGTGCTTTATGAGGGCCAGCTGAAATTACAAGCTCTTATCAAATGAAGGAAAAGCCGAGACTGAAAAGCAGCCAGGATCCTGCGGCGTTCGGCGGGAGCCACGGTCGGATGCTCGGGGAAGGCTGGGGGTGCTGAAACTGCTGGGTTTGATTTCCAGCTTTGCAGCTGGCTGAGCCTGGCTGCTTCCCTGGACCCCACTTTGTCCATCTGTGATGGGGGGGATGAAGGTTTGCAGTCCCTTGGGGTCGGCTGGCAGCACGGGAATGCATGCAGGCACAAGGCACAAGGGTTTGCACTCACCTGGGAGCTCTTGGACCAAGTCATGGAGGGTCCTTGGAAAGGGTTAAACCACCACTCCATATTTCAGCGCTGTAAAGTGGTGTTGGGACAGCCCCAAGTCGAGAGAAGGGATCTTTATTGCTCTTGTATGAATAAAGCCCCAGCACTGGGAATGACACATTTAATCTTCAGTGGAGTGGACAATCTCGGAGATTTATAAAGCCTCTGTTGTGTGGGAGGTCAGTGGGGATTAAGCAACAAGTTAAAACACACATATACGCCAGAACCAAAAAGAACCTCCCTTCCTCCCTCTTTCCTTTCAATCCCTCTGTTCCTTTTCCACCTCTGCAAAAAGTCAGGCTTAAATGTCACGTCAAACCAAGCTCAAAACATGGTGGCTTTTAACGCTGGTCACTAAACCCAGGAACAACTGGCTCTGAGGGCTTGATTCACGGGCAGACCTGCTGTGATGGATTTGCTGCCGTCACTCCTTCCCTGGTCTGGTGGTGGCAGGTGACACACAACCTGTTGGAAATTGAGCTCCAGTCTGTAGAGCAGCTGAGAAATGGCAGTAAAATCCCTCTTCTGAGCCTTCCCTTAAAACTGATTGCTGTCTGAGGTTAGAACCACTGCTGGTTGGGGTAAGATCACCTCTGCGTGGGAGTGGGGAGATATTGCGAGGGAAACTCATGGACACTATGAACTGACCAATATGATCAAGGTAATGCCGTCTATTGTTGTGAAAACACCCCTTAAATAACCCAGATAGCTCACACACTGCGCACACACTGCAAACCACCCCGTAACTGGTTAATGCGAATAACACACAACTCTATTGGTGTAAAATAAAGTCCTCGTGATCTCTCTCTGTGACCGATGTTTTTCAGTCTTCTGCTGCAGCTTTTCTAAGTTTACATTCTTCTTCCTGTTGATCTCCACAGAGGCTTCTTAAAAGTAGCTTTTCACTGCAGTCTTAAAGGCCTCGCAGCATAGCTGCGTCTAAAGCACTGAGGTCGCTCATATGTCCATTTTCTGCAAGAAATTTCCCAACAGGGCGATGCGCAGCACCCAGCTCAGCGTGGTGTCCCCCAGCAGGCTGGGCGCCCCTGGCCAGGCTCCACTCTTCACCATCCCTTGTGTTTTCTCCACGCAGATCAGAGTGAAGGATTTCACTGCCGGGAGGAGTGCCGCATCCTGGGCCACTCGGACAGGTGCTGGATGCCCCGCGGTGCCGTGCCCAGCCGCGCCAAGTCCCCCGAGCACGGGAGGAACGTCATTGCGCTCTCCATCGAGGCGACGGCGGTGGACGCGGAGCCTTATGCAGACTGCAGCACAAAAAGGACCTTCGCCACCTTCGGCAAGGAGGGCGCTGAGCCCCCGGCCGAGGAGCGGCTCACCAACCCCAAAGGCAAAAGAACGGTGGACCCGGCCGCCTGCAGCCCCAAGGTGAGCGGCGCCGTCCGCGAGGCGGGCAACGGGTGCGAGGCCGTCAGCCCCGTCACCTCGCCCCTCCACCTGAAGAGCCCTTTGTCCAGCAAACCGGCGGCACCCTACGGTGCCGGGCACTGCGCCGGCAACCGGGAACGGGAGCCCTTTGGGAACAGTGGCCCTTCCCGGCCCACGGAGGCAGAGCCCCGCGGGGCGGACAGCGAGGGCAGCGGGCAGGAGGGCAACCCGCTCCTGCAGGAACGCCGGGAAAAGGACTCGCCCGGCGCTCGGAGACTAAAGGACATCGTCCTCTGAGCAGCGCCCGGCTCCAGGAGGACGAGGACGAGGATGAGGGACCGCACGACTCCCAGCGCAGATTGTTTTTATCGCTTACCAATGGTTCACAGATTGCTGTATTTAAAAGCTTTCCCTAAATGTATTGTTTATAAATGGAGCTATCGTTAATGTGACAATCCCACTTGTCTCGACAGGCGGCAGGGGTGTGCGGCCGGAGCGGAGTAGCCGGTGTTTGGCTTTGCCGGGAGGCGGCGGGTGGCGGAGGCAGAGGCGAGACCCCCCCAGTCCTCAGGAGCGCTCGGTGTCCCCTCCTTGGAGTTTATATATTTTTATATCTCAAAACGAAGATAAATTTCCATTCCTGGAAGGAATTGAATGGCAAATTCCTTATTCGGACATCTTTAGTAACCACCCTGGCGGTTTCGTAGCCTGGACAAAGTAGCGGCTGTTTCTTGTGTGCGACTGTTCAAAGCGACAGCCGGGTGGGTTTCAACATTCGCCCAACACGAGGTTGTTTGTATTTTAAGGTGTTGGTGTTTTGCTATGGACACCCCTGCATTTATGAATCCTTTTGCTGTCACATGCTTATCTGTACTATTATTGTATTTGATATTGCAAATTACTGTATGTCTAGTGATGGCAAAAGGCTTTCAGGCTTAAAAAAAAAAAAAAAGAATAAAAAAAATAATAATTCACGATCATCTTACTTAAACTTTGGGGAACCTGCAGTTTGCAGCCCCGGTGGAGCAAGCGCTTTTTCCAGCCCCCACCGTTGCCTGCAGCCTCCCCTGGCTCTTGCAGGGCAGTGACAGGGCATTGCGGGAAGTTGTTTTGGGGAAAATCCTGCCTGGATTGCAGTTGTTGGATGCACTGTGCTGAACTTTGTCCCTTATCCATTTCTTTTGCATAATTTCAAGGCAGTGCATGGAAAGGTTTTTTTTCCAGAAGTTAGTTGTTTTGGTTTTTTTCCAGTTCCCAGATTTAGATATCCCCTATCTCCAATCACTTCCAAGTCAAAGAAATGGAACTATTTAAGAGATCTAAATTACCTTCTCAATTAGACACACACTTCCAAGTCAGCGTTTCCCAGTCACAGTTACGCCAAGTGCGTGTGTGTGTGTGTGTGTATATGTATGTCATCATGGCATGGATTTTAGACTGTTCTGATTTCTTTCTATCCCTGCATCATAAATAAGTATGGAATGAGCAATAGTGATGTTAATTTAGGGGCAGACAGGTGATATGTAACAACGCTACTAATTCAATTAATGTGCCTTCTTAATGGAGAAAAAATTAAAGCAATTCATTATTTTTTCTCATAATTAAGGACTTTTTTTTGTGTGGGTACAAATTTACTCATATAAAATTGATTTAAAAATTGAGCTACTTTAATAGCCATTTTGTAGAAGGGAGAGAGGGAAGGGATTCCACAGCTCTCTGCTCTCTTGCAGTGATAATTCCTCAGTGAGGTATGAGTAAGGTAGGAGGATTTCAGTTAGTGTATTATTATTTTTACTATTATTATTAACCCTTCACTGAACAGATTTTTCCTACCCTAAAAAATGTTCCCTAGAATTTAAAATTGATTATGGAAGGGAAAATATATAGCTCTTGCCAATGTTTGCTGTACCAGCAAGTTGAAATTAGTGGTTTCTAGAGAAAGAGTCTTTCTAGGTCTACATATCATGATAAAGTATTTGTTACTTTGATTTATTTAAATGAAAAACAACGAGAAAACAAGATCCAGTCATTATTATCCTCAAAATAAAATTAAACTCCAGCCATTTATTTCTTCAGGGCAAATTGATCTTGCCTGAAGCCATAGCCAGTCCAAGACAGATCTGCAGTCAGGCTGTTCCCCCTGCCACTTGCTAGGGCCAGGAATTGGGAAAGAATCAAGAAAAAACAGTCATCTAATGAAATTTGTGACGCTTCCCTCACTGGTGTGATGACTACCTCATTCAGCTCCCATCCCACGCGTTAACATGATGTCCTGCATCCCTCTGGAAAGCAAACTGGGGATTTCCCCCCTGTTCTGCATTCTGAGCCCATTTTTCAGGGATATGTTGTTTCTGTTCCTGCCGTGTTTCCTGCCTGTGTACCGTTACTGCTGTCATTTATTTCTGGGTTTTTTCTCCCAAAATGTGTTCATTATTATACCACAAGCAAAGAAGAAGGGGGCTGGCTCGGGGCTTTTGGAGTCCCTGTGTGTTCTGTAAGCATTAGGCTGGGTTTATTCTGATGTTACCTGGTTTTGTCAGCTCTGGGAGGTTATTTTTGGGGAGGGGAAGCTTCTTGTATGCGTTTGCTGAGAGACAGAGCCTGCAATTCCCCCTATGCCAGATGCTCTTGGCTTCACAGGGCAACAACCCCACGGGGCCCCATTGTCTGCCCCACACCTCCTCCAGGATGGGACTCGTCTCCCCCACAGCCCATCGTGGGATGGGCAGTGTGGATCCCCCCAGGTGCCCCATCATCATCCCCAGCTGCCTGGAAAAGCACTGGCTGTTAATTTCTGCTGAGCGTTGCCCTCTGCCTGCGGAGCTGCCACCACCAGCCCAGCATTTTGGATGAAAAATAGATGCTAACTGAAAAGGAAGAGAGAAAAAAAAAAAAAAAAGAAAAAAAAAAAAAAAAGAAAAAAAAAAAAAAAAGAAAAAAAAAAAAAAAAGAAAAAAATAGAAACATTTCTCTAATTTACCCAGAGGAAACGTTCCTTGCCACTCTGAATAAAAGCACAGCCGAGAAAGAACGTGAAATAATTCTGTATTAAAAGGGGGCATTAAAGAGGTCAGTAAACCCTTATGCCTCCAAGAAAATCGTTTAAACATCAGTTTTCTGGGCTGACCCAGGCTGCAGCGGGGGATGCTGAGCGAGGGGCCCTTTGCTGGTACAGTTGTGCTGCGCGGGGCCGAGGGGAGACCTAGGGAGTGGTCCCAGCTTTGCTGCCTTGGCTCTCTCCAGAATATTTTGGTGCTCCTGTCACTGCCCCTCTGTGTCACTCGAGATGTGTTCAGGCTCCTGGGCAAATTGCAGTCTCTTGGTTTTTTCCGAGTTGCATCAGAACTGGCCGTGCAAAAAAATGTTCCAAGCTGCAGCGGGGCGGGAAGGCTTTTTGGGAGAGTTCCAGATGTAATTACTGTGCTTTTTAATAACTTAAACCTGTCCTCAGATTTGGTCTAGGAAAAGTCGCTGGGATCTGTTTCCTTCAGGCAAACTTGCTCTGCTCTGCTGTTTATCCAGGAGAGCAGCAGCCACCGACGATTCTCCCCCGAGCATGACGAGGACCCCATCTGGAGCAGCCCTGGGGCTGGGGCCGGGGGGCTGAGCTCTTCCCTGCTCCCTTGGGACCTCCTGGCCTTTCCCACCCTCGAGGTTGCAGGACTGTGTCGGGAGGGATGGTGGAGGGCTGGGAGGGACCACTGATGGCTGGAAAAATCCTCCTTGAGCACCATCCTGCTGAGGTTGTTGCCGTTCCCTGTTTGTTGTGGGCTGGAGGTGGCCTGTGGATCACACGTTGTGCAGAAGTGAATACCTTTCTTTTCTTTTTTTTTTTTTTTGTTTTCTCAAATAGGAAACAAGTTGCTTTCGTCAAGGACACACTGTCTGATGGATATGTTGCAATTATTCTTGGGGGGGGAGGAAAAAAAACTAATTATGAATGGAAACACATTTGTCTGTCATTGGGGAAAATTGATGGTCTTGTTGCTACAGCTGCTTTTGCAGCTATGGGTAATCTCCGATGCAACCTGTGAGCTGCGGTACCCGCCGGGGAGAAGCCCAGCCGCCCCCGCCGCAGACACTGCTGAGACGGAGCCTTCGCCGGCATCAGCTGATGTTCAGCTGATCTAAGCTGGGGTAGAATCTCCAACCACACCTCACAAAGGTGGCTCTCAGCAGCACACGCCTCCGTGCAGCCCGGCGAGGCCGGCGCTGGCTGGGCTGCCGCGGGACTGAGCGCGGCACGTCTCGTCATGGTGTCTCCGTTGCCGAGTATATGAAGAATAAATTGTTGTATATGCTGATATGTATGTTATGTACATTTTCACAGTGATTGAATCATTGTAAACAACAAAATGGAAAAAGGAAAAAAAAAAATCACCGTTCTGTCTATTTTATGGAGATGATAAAGCAGCTTTATTAAATTATTACGATTCTGTTTCCAAATAGTGTACCTGCCACATTGGGATTTTTTCATCTGATGAGAACTTTGTTTTCCACCTAAATGTGATTTTCTTTTCTCTGCTTTGAGCATCTAATGCATTTTAGTATTAAAGCAATTATTGAATAAAATGGAAAGTAAGTGTTTGGTTAAATATGCCTGAGTGGCTTTGCTTTGAAGGACTCCAGGGGCTGGTCCTGCAGAAACCAGCACGTGGCTGGGTGCCCTGGATGCCACCCTCGCCCTGTCTCTGTCCCACAGCTGATCTGTTTTGGCACCCAAGAGGCTGGAAACCTCAGGCTGAACTTTCCTGGCCCTGAGGAAGGGTCATCACCATCTCCACGGGTGACCCCCTGGGGAAGGCAGGCTCTGAGTTCCAGAGTGTCAGAGCCCCTCTCCTCGCCCCCACCAAACTGGGCCTTTGCAGTGCCACCCCTCACCTTCAGGGCAAACACAGCTGTGACAGGGATGAGCACGGGCAGGAAACACCTCCAACACACACTTCTCTGCTGAGGCATGGCAGGGAAGAAAAGACTTCTTTTTCCTTGTTTATTTCAGGAGGGTGCTTTGGAGGCTGTGGGGAGATGGTGGGGAGCATCCGCTGTCTCTGAATGAACAGGCTGCTCATGGACCACTCTTACACATGGAGCATCTGAGCACTTTGTGGCTACAAGGGTAAATGGCCCCCCCAGTGGGCTCTGCTCATTCAGTGGCTCAGTCAGGGTGACACCAAGGTGGAACTGGAACAAAGCAGCAACACAGAAAGCCCCTCCCCTGAGTTGGGAAGATGCTTGAGCTGCACACCTGAGCATCACCCTGCATGGCTGGGGCACAAAGGGAACAGGGGCCAGCTGGAGTTAACCACACCTAGATGGGCCTCCATCACTTTAAACCCTTGGTAAAGGCTCCATCAGGGGCTGATCATCTGCCCTGGGGTCAGCTGTGGCACAGGTGGGTGTTGGCACAGGGACCCCAGGTCATGGTTCACAGCCAGCCCAGTGCCAGCACCTGCAGCTTGTTTGCACCGTCATTGTGCAATGAGGGTGGAGTGAGTCATTTGGCAGGTGGGGAGAAGGAGAGAAATCCAGGCTGTGGAGAGGAGGCTGGTGGTTTTTTGAGGGTTTGCAGCTTGTCTGGGGGAAATGGTGTTGTGGCTGCAGAGTGATGCCTGTGCCTGTGCCTGTGCCTGAGCAAGTGGTGGCTGTTGCAGCATCCCCAGGCTGTGACCCTGCCTGCACCAAGGATCCAGGACCAGAGCCGTGCCAGCACCATGGATTCGTCTGCCAGGTAGGAACTGACCCTGTCTGGGGAGGAATTGGCCCAGTGAGCTGCCCTTGAACAGCAGCAGTGGGAGGTGAAGGAAGGCAGCAGCTGTGGGACTGCCCAGGCTGCAGTGGGGTTCACTGCGGGGCTGGTTTGGGGGCAATGCAGAGCTCCAGCCCAAGGCCAGGCATGGGCTGACTGCAGGCTGAGGGATGAAATGGGGCTGAAACCTCTCTTGAGGGAGGACTCTGCTCGTGGCACCCCAGGCCAGCCCCCATCCAGAACCTGCCAGGGCCCCGTGGGTGCTGGCCTTGCTCCACTCCACGATCCATCTGCTGGCTGTGGGTGGGGGGCTTGGAGGTGTCAGGCTGGAGACGTGTCCCTGCTGTGCTCCCCAGCCAGTTGTCACTGTCCTCTGTCCCCACCGGCGCACCCAAAAGAGCTGCAGGGTCTCCTCTGCTGAGGCAGCTGCAGGACCACAGCGTGGGCATCAGTAACAGCCATGGGAAGGGCTGAGGTGGGCGGCTGGAGGGAGGGATGGAGCGTCTGCTGCAGATAAAAACGGGATCCTTCTTTCGTGCGTGCCTGTGTGGAAATGCCTCTCTCCCCTAAGAATGTGCTGGATCTCACTGCTTGGCGGCTGCTGGGTGCTGGGGGAAGGCTCCTGGGCTGCAGTGAGCCCCAGCAAAGTCCCTGGGGCTGGGGGGGCTTTGGCCAGGCAGGTCTGGCTCTGGTCTGTGCCGTGCACAACTGGTAACAGGAGCAGCCAGGATGGAGAGCTGGGTGCTGCAGGTGGGCTGGGCTCCCCAGGGAGCTGCTGCCCACCCAGACCTGGGGGAACCCATCACTGCTCCCCTGAGCTCCCCAGCATCTCTAAGAGAGGGTTCCTGGGGCTATTCCAGTGTCTGGCTGTCATTTTCCCATGGAAGAGAGCTTTTAGGGGTGCTGTAGTGCAGTTCAAGGTACAGACCCCACCCCTGCTGTGCCTCTGGCTGCAGTGGATGTCTCAGCCCTGAAGACCATATCGATGAAGCCAGAGAGAGAATAAATTAGCAAAGAAAGCGAGCAGCCCTCACCAGGCAAGGTTCAGAGCTGGTTCAGAGGCACAGATTTCATTTCTCTTTCTTCTGGACATTATTGTATATTACATTTGATGTTAAACTGGAATATCTAAATAGAGCCAAATTGGATTAACAAGCAATGACTTATCATACACTTTGACTGTTAAGCCCACAAAGACAAGAACAAATAAATTGGAGGAATCAAAGGCCTGAAAGCACAGAGAAAAAATATATATAATTTATCTCTGTTTGAAGCAAGGCTCTGCAGACATGGAGTATTGTAGGGAAGGGGGGAACAAATATCCCTGTCCTGCCTTTTTGTCCGAGCCAAACCCAGGCTCTGCTCCCATACCTGCTTGCCTTGGGCAGGAACCGGCATCCAACTTCCCTGGCAGCCCCAGTGGGCTTCCACTTGTTTAACTTGCAGCTGCTTTTTGTTTTGTGTTGTTGTCCTTTTCTTTTGAACGTGATGTAACCGAGCGTCCCCAAAGAGCCATCAGAGAACAAACACAGGCAGGTGTACAATTATAGAGCTCACCTCTGCTGCCGCACGCAGCCCTGCTCAGCTCCCTCCCTGCTCCAGCCCTCGGTGGTGGAATGGGCTGAGCAGGAAGGATGGCTCTTTGGGGACAAACTCTGGGGTTCAGTGTAGGCATCACCCTCTTGGTGGGGATGTCTGGGCAGCTTCTGTGGGAACGTGGCTGGTAACTGCTGTGCTGCAGCGTGATCAGTCACTGCAAGCCAGCCTTTAAAAGAAAACAAGCCAAGAAAGCAGCACTGTAGTGCTGCTGTGGAAAACCCTGCCGTGGCACTTTCTATTAATACAGATAAAAAATTGAGACACAGGGCAAACAATATTAACCCCATCACTGATCAAGCTTAAAAGCTTTTCCCAAGAAAAATTGTCTCTGGATTGCAGTTAAATAATGGGCAAGGGAGTGGCTGCCTGCAGAAGCCTCTGCCACGGTGGCGGCAGGTGCTCCTGCCCAGGGCAGGATGGCAGCAGAGGGTCAAACACCAGCCTGATCCCTTGCAAGGCTTTAGGACAGAAGAAGCTCCAAATTGCCCCTGTGCTTTAGGAGGAGATGGCACAGGAGCGGATCATCAGCCTTGGCAGAGGCCAATCTATGCTGCCTGAGGGTGATGAGTTGCCTTCAAAGGCCTAAATAAAAAGGAATTACGATAATAAAAAGTCCAAGGGAGAAACTTAGTGTAAGGGTTTGCTACTTCTCAGACAGGAGGAATGGAGGTTGATTGATGGGAGCTCATTCCCCAAGACGTGGGGCAGTGGCTCGCTGCACCCTTAGGGTATGGGGTTCCAGCTTGGCACTGCTCCAAGGCTGCAGCAGATCTGCTTTCCTGTTTCTCTCCAAAGCTCTGCCTTCCCCACCTTGTCTTCACTACCAGCCTGTGCAGGTGGATGCTGTATCACGAGAATGTTTTGTTGTTGCCCATCACTTGTGCCAGGCTTGGCAGACAGGAGCCCCCAACACGTCGGACCTGCTCCGTCACCACGGTGCTGATGCAGCTTCATGGCTCAGGGACCACCTGGGGAAGGGCTGGACATGAGGTGGGGGATCTGGACAGGGGGCTCCAGGGGTGGGAACTGCAGCAGCTCCATCCCAGTCCTGCTGTAAGAAACCTTCTGCTGCTCCACTCCCTCCTGGAGAGCCGGCAGAGGCGGGGGTGTTNGTTTTTTTTTTTTTTTTTTTTTTTTTTTAACTTTCCTGATAAGGAAAGAACCTTTTTTTAACTCTCCTCTCTGCGTCTGCTGCACACCGGCTCAAAGGCTGTTCTTTATGTATTTGATTCTCAGCAAAATTGATCTTATTCTCTTTGGAGGAGTTAGGTTTAAATCACAGGATGAAATTCTGGCCACAGTGAATCAATAACAAATCTCCTATCAACCTCAGACTGGGACAGAGACTTTGGCCATGGAGCTTAGATTCCCTGCTTCCCAGTGGGAAATGTCGTCTGTTGATGGAGGACCTTTTTGTCCTTGCCCAGCAAGCGAGTCCCAAGGTCTCCATTAAAGCACATCAGTTCTGCTGTCTTGCTGTTCCAACCCTGCCTGCCTGTGCTTAGGACTGAGACAAGGGTGGAAGTTTCCAGTTCTAAATTCCAATGGAAAGCCTCCAACTCACTGTGAGGTGTCTCCCCAACCCTCCTCTGGCTCACTCTCTGCCTCTGTGAGGAAGGTGCTTGTGAAGGCACAGCACGGCAATGGCCAGCCTGGCTGGGTGAGGCACAAGATTTGCTCAGCCAGCACTGGGCTCTGGCTCTCTGCACCATCCCTCCTCCATGGTTTGTCCCAGTCTCCAAACCCCAGCGTGGCTCTGCATCCTGCAGTGCCTCTTCCCTGGCTCATGGCATAAGGAAATTGTCCAGCACTGACACCCACAGACCTTCTGGGGGGTGTCCTAGGCAAAAAAAATATCTTTTTTTAATTTTTTAAAATATTTTCATCTTGTTGCCATAGTAACTGCATCCCACCTCCTTGAAGGTGACTGAAGCAGACTGGACAGCCCGAGCACCCACTGGGCCATGGGCAGGATGCAACCCCTGGCACTGGAAGGGCCATCCTGGGTCCCCTCCACCTGCAGTGGGTCTGGCAGGTGCATTGGTGGGGCTGGACGGTGTTGGGGTCCCACCTCCACAGAGCTGTCCCCACGGCAGCCACGTCTCCCCTTCCCACTGGCAGTGGCGTGCGGGTCCCCCGAGGCAGATGGCACAGCAAAGCTGCGTCTTTATCGGAGGATACTGGAAATGTTCGGCTGCTTTTGAAGTCTCCAAAGAGAGCTGGGATATTTCTTGATCTGCTCTTAAATAAGTCATTGGCAGTGCTGTTAACTCGCAGTAAGCGCTGGGAGATGCCGGGTGTGCGGGGAGCGGCGGGCGCAGCTCGGCGCGCCTGGGG